>JABTTQ020000869.1:0-224697 GCA_016081115.2 Rehmannia glutinosa | reverse complement strand
GAATATATATACAAGCAAAATAGCTCCATCACAATAGATTCCAGAACTCATACATTCAAAGGGTAAAATGAATGCTAAATATAGTAGTAAATATTATATTCAATGAAACGCTGTCTTCGATTGGACTAAAATTGTTTCTGAAGCATATCAACTTAAGTTCCCATCCAAAAAAAAAAAAAAAAAATTATATGCTTGGAAGCAATCTTACAGTTACAACATCGTGTGTTCGGTGTATGTAAACCGGACTGCATCAGTTCGAGTGCGTAGTTCAGGTAAACCGAAAATGAAAGGGAAAAAAGAACTTATTTGGCCTGTAAAGAATCCATCAAACGGCAACTGAACTCGGATCAGAGAATTTGAATAAATGAATATGAAAACTCAGAAATTAAATCTTTTACGTATATGTACATGTGCACATGTTTAAAGATCCTAACAAATCATTTGAATTCTTATCTAAGTTAGAGAATTTGAATAAATGAATATGAAAACTTATTCGATATGTACCGAATTACCATTACCGGTACGGCTCGACCGTTTTACCATATCAGGCACACGTACCTCTATTTGTCCCCAATAGTTTTCGTCAAATTTCAGTTTAGTGTTTCTATCATGCATCTATCAAGTAGTCTTCAGTAATAGTCGATGAGTTGTCAAAGATTTGAACAAGGAAAGTAGATGACGAGTGGCTGATTGAATTCATCAAGTCCAGCTGTGTTATGAGAATTAGGTTTGTTTTGTCGAATTGTTACGATGAACAAATTTATGCCCACGAGTGTAACATGCGTGTTGGTATATATTCATGTCTCTCCACTTCCACTTAATGCAAAAGATGAGCCCCAAATGGGCAAACACTACTAATGCCTGAAAAGATGTTTTATTATGTTGGGTATCTCTAGAACAGGATCTTGCACCGGACCCAACTGTTCAAAATTCTGTTTTTTTTTTCTTTGAAAGGAAATTCTTTTGAAAAAATCTGTTATGCATCTATGTCGAGGACAAAATTGACTTTTCCAATATTTCCTATTTGAATAATTTTATGTATTATTTAACTCTGAAATTACATAATTAATTAATGGGTAAAGTTTTTAACTACCCATTATGAATAATGGGTATTCTTTTCCACCCTCTACCCACCAACTTAAAAAAACTTTTTTTTATCCAATTTGACCAAAATGATCCTCCTTTATTTTGAAGATTCTGAATTTTGAAACTTGATGTAATTATTGTTTCCCTTGAAAATCGTGTACATTTCCCCCTAAATACATACACCCCTATGTATCGTGCCCAATTCGTGTCATACCGTGTCATATTGTGCCCATATCGTGCTATATTGTACACATATCGTGCCAACTCGTATGACATACATATCATGATATATATCATGCCAAGTCATGCCAAATCGTGCCCATATCGTGTCAACTCATGACATACGTATCATGATATATATTTGCTCATATCGTGTGCATATTGTGCCATATGCCAACAACATATACATATACAAAGAAAGAAGACATGAATACATATACATAGAAGAAAATTACACCTTTGGCCTCATTAAAAATGTATTTATCAGAAAATTAATTAAAAACAACATAAAATAATTATTTGAAAAATATGAAAAATTGTCTATTAATTTTGAATATTGTTCAATAAAATTTAAAAGTGTTTGAAATTTATTTTTAAAAAAAAGTTAAAAATCCATAAAATTATTTTAAAATCTAAATATTAAAATATTAAAAACACGATAATTAGTTTAAAAATAAAAAAAATAATCGAAGTTCTTTTTCAAATCAAAATATTAAATATGGAATTTTTTAAAAAAAATATACACTATCATTTAAACATTTATCATTTATTTAAAATATCTTAAATTATAAAATAATAAAACTCAATATTATTTTTAAAAGATTTTTTTATACTAAGCGATTTTAAAAATCTGGATTGTTTTAGAAAACTAAAACTTGTGTTAAAAATATAAAAATAAAGAAAATATATTTTATGTGAGAAAATATGACTCCACCTACTTTTTGCTTTTTGTATTCAAGTGTCAAGGTATTTGGGTAAAAGAACTACAAAAATGGATAGAAAACTTTAGTTTTTTATCTCACATGTCAAAAAAGTCTTTCTCCTATCCCAAGTGGATATTTCCCACAATTTGCTCTTAATTAATTGTCTAATATTATTAATCATTATTGGATCACATATATAATTTTTCAATCCACGCAACATGTATCCGTTGTACGCGCCGTTTTCTCTACAAGACTAAATGCGGCCCATCAACCCAAATATAAAAATGTATGTCCTCATTATTTATAAGTAATCTGAATCATTAAGTAGTCAATTACTCTTAATTGTTCTGTCATTTTACTCTGGATTTTCTCTCCTGAAAGTCGACTAGGCGTCAAATGGGCATCTCTCGGAACAACCACTGAGTCCGTCTAATGTTTGTTGAATTGTCGTAGACAAATTCTCATCTCGAAAAATTACCAACCGGAGAAGAAGTTGAACCATTATTTAAATTCTCAACTTGCCGTGATCTATGATTTTAGCATCAATCTCAAACCGAAAATTGACTTGAAACCTAAAATGGGTATTATTATGAGGATAATTACAAAAGTTACTACCTCTTCGGTTTAGCTTTAATTATAAAGAACCCCATTATCTTTTAAAATTACAAATACCTCATTGATTTTTATTTACCTAATATATATCCCCTTTTGAGGTGTTTTTAGTAGGGCTATGCACGGACTTGAAGATCACCTTTGGAAGCCCGAACCAATATTGAACAAAAAAATATCGAGCGAAAATATCCGTTGATTTTTGACTTTCTCAACCGAAGACGTCAGAAAATATTATGTGCGGTTACGGAGATTTTTAAAATATCCATACGAGAACCGTCCGATCCGTCTAGAACCTAAGATCCAGAGCTAGAACCGATTTTTAAGAAATTTTTTAATACATACATATATATTATTTTTATCTTATTTATATTTTGATATTGTGACACCCCACATTTAAATAACCTAGAAAATTACGATATAATTATTATATTAAGTTTCACCGATGGAGCTTATGTAAAGTATATGTGCTACACCACATATTTTTGAAAGTAATTCTAGTAGGGATTGTATTATTTATTATGAATTTATAATTTAAGATTGTGTTGTCCTTTATGATTGTAGTATTTATTTTGAAATGCCTAAAAAAAAAAAGAATAGGCAATAATTGTTTGGTGATTTTTACATTTATTTTTATTTTTTTTTATTTTGTGTGTTTTACTTATGATTAATCTCCGTTTCAAAGTCCTGAATCGGTATTTTTCAAATTTTATTCGGTATGGAGATTTTTCTCTCTGATTGATTCTAGAGATTGATTTTTAAAATCTCAATTTCGGGATAGTTACGGAGATTTATGAATTTCGAATGCCATCTGCAAATACCGTACCCTAGTTTTAGGGTGCAATTTTGTGCTTATACCTCATGGGTGGTTTTTGTAATTAACCTTTATTATAAATGATTTGTTTTGCTCATTTTTTTACATGTTTTCTTCACAATTTTCTCTTTTCTTGGTATTGCTTCAGGTGGTTACCGTGGTAGCAACTAGTCACTATCAATGTAATAATGCCGAGACAGTCTGCAGTACTCATGGAGTAACTTGAGTAGATATTAAAAAAAAGAAGAAAGTGGATGGCGGTGTATCATTCATGATCTGATCTTTTATTTTCTTTTTTCATACTTTTTCTTTTCCATATAAAAAATGGAGATTATTATAACCATAGTTTATTCCATTGTACACCTGGAAAAATACTCTAGGTGCGTAATAATCGTTAATTTATTCATAGATATATAAATATATATTTACACAATCACATGTGTATTATATACAAATTACGGTATATCTTCTGGCTTGTGTATTTATCAGGAGTAGATCTACAAAACCGTATAACCACTGAGAGACAAAGCTATTTAAGGGCCAGGGGTCTTGGACCCCTCTCAAATTTTGAAAAAAAAAGTAGGGGTATTTAGGTCGTTTCACTTTTTAATCTTAAAATAATAAAACATAGAAAAATTGGAAAATAGTCTTCAATTATATCGCATTCTTTTTCCTATTTTAATTTGTGAATCTTGAAAAATATAGTCTTGGTCATTTTTTTCTCTTTTCTTAAAATTTTGTAGTTTTTGAGCTTCATAAACTTTAACTTGATTTTTGTCCTTTTTGGTATACTAATGTAATTGTATTTTTATTATTTATTTTCAATATTAGATATAATAATAATACAATGGCTTAATCTAAAACTTCTACTTATTTCAAATTTGATGTATTGTTTTTCATTTCAATAAGTGGTAATGGACAAATTATCTACTTATGTTTCGTAAAAATGAAAAATAGTCATATTATTTGAAAACATACTTTAGCCATTTTGATACGGTCATACCATTCTTGTGTTCTCTAATGAGGTAATTGATTATATTTCAAAAAATTGATGTCGTATATTTTTTGTCTTGAGTCATGGGCCGATCACTAGAAATGAGAAAAGACAAAGTGGAAATTATACTCAAAATGGCTAAAAAGATATGTTTAAAACTATTTTATTATGGAGAAATGGTCAAAATCAAGTAACTCTTTTTTTATATTACTATTAGTTGGGTCCTTCTACCCGCTACCGGTTTAAATCACCGACCATTTCAGCGTAGCTGGGTGGGCCAACCTGCCCGCCCCATAATATATTAGTAAGAGGTTTTTATAATAAAAAAATAGTTCGAATTTATATGATTTTTTTTTTTTGGGTTTTCTATCGGTCATCCGATTTTCATGTATCGGTCTACCCATACCATCTCTAGGCTCCACCATTGGGTACAACTACACACACACACAAAAAAAAAAAAAAAAAAAAACAGGTTCAATAGGCAAATTTTTTTATCTTAAAAGTTCAGTTGATGGTTAATTACATGATGAACGAACCAGAAACACAAGTAGTAATAGATTGTAAAGGATCCTGAACATCTAAGCTAAACTGTCTGGCAGGGATTTTATTAAAACCTCAGTCATGCAGTATCAATCAATACATCTCATAATCATCTCATAAACTCAGATAACAGCAAACTCAAATCGGAAATTCCACTTTTTATTAACATATACTTCCCCTTCTATTTCTTCACTTTCCTAGTCATATGTTATAAACATGGATGATTCCAAATACTAGCCCATGAGGTTTGGGGTAGTTCCAAAAAGACCCAGATAAATTCTAAAATTATAAAAAGAGATAATTATAAAAGTACCCATGAGGTTTAGTCTAATTACAAAAACACCCAGAAAACTTTCAATTTACAAAAATACCCTTAAAGTTTATTCTATTTAACATCTTAGGTCATACATTAGTTGACCTAATGGAAAATAATAATGTCATAAAAAACACGCATGGAAATCGGTTTGGGTGTGAACAAATCGGATGTACTTCCCGGGTCGTCTTGAGCCTATGTACTTTCGGTTCGGGTCTGTAAGAGATAAACGTTAGGCTAGTCGGGAGGGTTCCCAACTAAGACCTCGATGCTTAAGTCGATTCTGGTGTAAAGTCGCTAATAAATATAGAGCGAGGTGAATAACAATAAATGTGATACACATTGGAGCAGTGGTGTATTTATAGGTGTCGAATCCCAGGGTCGTGCGATGCCGTACGACCTAGCTCCCACGTGTCGACCTCGCATTGGTCCACACAGTAGAGGTCAACTCTTTCTCTTGGGTGGGTCATTCATGCGACCGGAGGCGCCACCTCGGATCGGGTCGTGACCAGAACCAGATCTCACGGATCTTGGCTTCCACCATCTAATTTGTCTTATAGGCGAGGCACTCAAGTAATTTCATTTATGTGCATATCTTTACTCCAAAAGTTACTTTAGTAATAATTACTAAAGGTAACTTTGAATCTGGCAAGTAAAATTTGAAAAGCCCCTTTGTTTTTGGATGCATAATCTTCTGCATTTTCTATATATATATATATATATATATATATATATATATAAAAAGGAGGTCTTTGTGTTGTCATTTTTACTTTCACAAGGTGCGGTAAAATCACTTAGTAGTTCGCCGAGCTCGGAGGTTCTTCTTGGTCGAAGGTTCTTCGCCTTTTTATTTAGATATCTATTTTGAGGTAGCCCTTAGCTTAAGCTTCGCGTCTACTTTTATTTTATTTATTTTTCTTTCTTCTTCTTGCTATGCCTTGGCCGAACCACAGGTTCTAACGACTCGAGCACGAGCGGTTCGAGTTCGAGCTCGGGTTACGGCTTGGAATCTGGCTCGATCTCGGCCCTCTTTTTGGGGCTCGTATTTTAAATGTCGATCCAAATTAGGGTCGTACCTCACTGAGAACCCAACCTCGATTCGGACCATAATGACGAATCGAGGAAGATACGTCTGTAGATCTGATTTAGAGTTCGCAACCCCTTGGGCCTTACTTCGCTCCATTGTAAATAGGTCCCAGTTACGGAGATTAGGAATGATTTTTATTCTAGTAGTTATCAAATAATAATTAGGGTATGAGTGACCGAATAGACAAACCCCCTCCCGATGTATGTCATTTCATATCCCTAGCCTCGGCGGGCTTGTGCTTCCCTTGCTCGCCTGTTGTAAATATTTTAAGGGGATTAGGTGTGTGGCCCGCTCAACTTGTTCAGTCGTGCATCACATTTTAGGGTTCGCAATTTTAATGAAATATTTAAGGTGGCGGCCTCGTTCTCCCACTTTTGGGCACTTTATTCAATCAACTCTAAATGGATTTACTAGCGAGAAAACCTTTTGTCTCTCCCCTCGACCTAATCACAAACTCCTCCACCACCTTCCTTCTTCCGTGTGGCCCTGGAAGGAGAAATTTATATATATTCGAGCCCCCGTAAAGACCCCTTGGGAGGTTCCCTTTGGTGGAAGGTTACTCTCTCTCACCTCGTGACCTGCGCCTCGATCACTTGGGAGGATAATTTTGATGAACTCTGTCAAGTTCGTTCTTGTCGGAAAAGCTCTTAACAGGAGGTTCTCTCCCAAAGCCAGCCCCAGCCAACTTCCCTAACTTTGGGTAACTTTCAACTCTTCTACTTAAAGCGGTCTTGTTTTTTATCATGCTTATGATTTTCTTTCTTTTTAGAGATGTCAAGCAGCTTAGCTACTTGCGAATCTACTCAAAAGAGCAAAAGGATGCCTTATTGGCCCGTTGGAAAGACCAAACTCCTCATGTTCCGAAGTCGACCCATGGTGCCTCGGGCTCGGGTGTACTCTACCCACGAGAGAACATTCTCCTCGAAGCTCCCATCAAAGTGCCCTTCAAACCAGCGATAATTGCGGAGCGATTGTCATACTTCCTCTTGGTCCACCCCCCTGAGCGCCCTTTTACCCATACGGAGTCACGGGAGGCGATAAAAGCTTACGGTTCGCGAGGGGAAATCCCACAGGAGAAGTCCCAAAAGATAAGTCCCACAAGTTGCGGAGTAGGGACTCAGGAAGTAAGGATCGCGAGCTGCGAGAACCTCCACTAAGAAGCCGCATCGGCCCTATTGTGGGATCATCTAGCATTGAGCCTCAAACCGAGGCGATGATGAGACTTGCAGCAACCCAGGAGACGGAGAGGCAACTTCAATGGCTTAAAATGTGTAAAAATCAACTTGCTCAAATCGTGCCTTTGAGAGGCAAATGACCCTCACGAGATGTCCTCTACCTTCAACGCCTCGATGCCTCGCGCAGATGCGAATCTGGTTGATCAATGGGGCAAGCCGTGTTCTTGATACACACACCGGGGAGGATTCTTTCAATCTCTATAAACATACTCTCCTCGCCCACGATCGATTCGCTTCTTGTCTTTCGAGTTCACCCACTTGGAGGAACTGATGGCTCACAACATTTTTTCTGTAAGTCCCTCTCTTTGTTATAGTACTCCATTTATATGAATCCCTTTCTTCTATTTTCTAATTTTAGCAATTTTCTTTTTTCCAGAATAATGCCATCCTGTATCATCTCGCTCTCCGGCCGCTAAGCTGAGAAGCTCTCTCGAAGAGCAACAATGCGAGTAAAGCTTTTCGAGGCACTTGGCGGGGCGGAAGCTACTAGGGAAAGGCCATTCGGGAGGCTAAGATTGGACTAATGAAGGAATTCTTCTCTTTTGAACAAAGTCCAAAGGCTCGAGAGGGAGGTTACCAAAGCTCACCAAGATCTAACCGAGTAGAAGGAGGTCCATGAAACCGAGCTAAAGGAGACTTACAATACGGGCCGTAAGGAGGGGCTTCTAGGATTACACAAACTCGGTGGAGTACACTTCCGCGGTCCAAGAGGCTCGCGAGGAGGGTGTAAAGTATTTCGACCTTGCACTCCTATGAGATTTTGGTAGCTAAATCGCGCGACCGTTTATCATTCAAAGGTTTCGAATGATGTCGGCACCAAGCTCTCCAGGAGAATGCCTTCAAACAAGACCTTGATCTCACAAAGTGGATTGATTAAAATAGATGACTTTGAGAAAGCGAATGAGGTGAAGGCTGGCGAGGAAGAAGGCATCGATGTTGTTCGCTACGTGGAGGAGATGGACAGCGATGAATGGGTGGCCTAATGCATTCCCACCTCGCCTCTCTCAGAGCCTCCATTACCCCCTGCTACAGGAAGTAGATAATGAAGACGAAGATGAAGAACCTTAATTTCTTACTCCTTCCTTTTTGTAAATGAGCTTCATGCTCCTTGTAAAGCACTTTTGGATGAAATTGTGTTTATCATCGTACAATTATTTTGGGGTTTATGAAATTTTGCCCGAACTTTTGTTTGTCTCTTGCCTCGCCTCACAATGTATCTATTTTGTTCCTTTATGATTGCATTTTATTTGTCAATATCGTTTTTTTTTAAGTCTCTTGCCTGCAATGTTTCTATTTTGTATCTCTTGCCTCGTGAGGTCGCTCTTTTTAGCATTGATTTCTCTCGGATCATTTTTATTTTAGTGGTGACCTCGTGAGATCGCTTATTTCTTTGCGCGATCTTTCTCATATCGTTTTATGGCTTTTAATTGGAGTTGACCTCGTGAGGTCACTTCTTTCTTGTCGCGATCTTTCTCGGATCGTTTTTATGGCTTTTAATTGGAGTGATCTCGTGAGGTCGCTTCTTTCTTGCCGCGATCTTTCTCAGATTTTTCTTGCATGTCGCGACCTTTCTCGAGATCGCTTTATGGCTTTTAATTGGGTGACCTCGTGAGGTCGCTTCTTTCTTGCCCGATCTTTCTCGGACCGTTTATGGATTTTAATTAGAAGCCCGACCTCGTGAGGTCGCTCTTTCTTGCCGCGATCTTTCTCGTTATTTTATGGCTTTTAATCGGGTGACCTCATGAGGTCGCTTATTTCTTGCCATGATCTTTCTCGGTTGTTTTATGGCTTTTAATTGGAGTGACCTCGTGAGGTCGCTTTTTGCGCCACACGCTAATCATTTCTCAAAAACAAGGGTGGTATTTCCCCTCCCAATAATTTCATATATATTCAATCAAAACAAGTCATGGATTACAAGTAATTCACACGAGTATAAAACTTGCGTAAGTTATGGATATTGCATGGCACAGAAGCTCTTTTCCATCCATCATTTCCAAATGATATGTACCTCTCTTGAGGATCTTAATCGACTTGAAAGGACCCTTCGATTCACCTCCGGTTTCCCACATGCTTAGATACTTCAACTTTTTTCAAGACTAGGTCTTCTACTTGAAAATTTCTTTCATTCACCCTTTTGTCATAAGGCTCGCATCCTTCCCTTAGTTTGCTGAATTTGAACCAAGGATCAATCTCTCTTTTCTTGATCTTTTCTAAATCTAACTTTCGAGCCTCTTCGTTACGTGTGGGATCGTAGTGAGCTACCTATGAGATGCCTCCCCCCGATTTCCAGCGGGGTTACTGACCTCTGATCCGTACATTAAACCGAATTGGGTCTCTCCCTTAGAGTTCTTGGGAAAGTCTGCAAGCCCAAAGGACCCATTGCGGTTCCTCCACCCAATACGTCTTCTTGCTCCTAGCCTCATTTTTAAGTCTTTGTAGAATTATCCTATTAGCCACCTCGGTTTGCCCATTAGCTGCGGATTTCCAACTACCGTGAAATTTTGTTGGATTTTTACCTCCTTACATCACGCTCGTATTTTCCTTCCTGGAATTGCGTTATGTTATAAAATTAAGGTCTAGGAAATCCAAATCGACTACAAATATTTTTCCCAACAAAGTCCATGACTTTATGCTCACTATTATGGCTCTTCTTCCGCCGACCCACTTCTCGTGAAATATTCAATTGCTACTATCACGAATTTCTTTTGCACCTTTGCGAGGGGAAAGGACCCAAAATGTCAATCCTATTGGTCAAATGGACATGCGATAGGAATTGTTTCGAGGGTACTACCAATTGATGGGTTAAGTTAGCATGGGCCGACAACATCACACTTCTTAAGCGAACTCAATTGCATCCTTCATAACATGATGGCCAAAAATATCCTTGCCTTAGGATTTTACGGGCTAGCGGCGACCTCCCGATGATTTCCATGATTTCCTTCATGAACCTCTCTCATCACATATTGCGGCGTTTTTCGGGCAACAAACATTTCAATAGGAGCCCATCGAAGGACCTCTTATACACATCTTCTTCTATTATCACGGAACCTAGATGCCCTGATCGTATTCTCCTCGGCTCGCTTTGGATCCGTTGGCAAAGTTCATGTTTCAAGAAATTCCTTAATCCCTCGATCCATTTTCTCGAATTTCTATATGAAAAATTAGGGTCTCTTTTGAGAATTGGTCAAGAGGTTTGCTTTCTGAGTTCACCTCGGAGTGCTTCGCTACTAACACTACCACCTTCCCCGAGGTAACTCCCGAGACGGCACTAGCGAAATATGCTAATGCATCTGCTCTCTCATTTTCTTCCCTAGGAATCTGTTGCAGCTGAAAATCCTCAAAATTTTCTACTAACTTCTTAGCCCTATTCAAGTAGTTGGACATAGATTTATCTTTGGCTTTGAAAGAACAATCCATCTGCATCGCCACTAACTGAGAGTCGGTATATGCCACGAGCCTTCTCACATTGCACTTGTGTGCTAACTTCATCCTGGCAATTAAGGCTTCATATTCTGCCTCATTATTTGTAACCTCGAAATCCAGCTTTAAAGCTACTTCTACTTGAAAAGAATTGGGTCCTTGTAATAAAATTCCAACTCCACCTCAATTGCCAGCGATGAACCGTCCACATGTAAAAGCTAAGAGACCTCGCCTCGGGTCGCCAGCTCTTCTACGGTTGTCTCGCTAATGAAGTCAGCTAGAATTTGGGCTTTAATCACAGATTTGCATTGATACTTGATATCAAATTCTCCCAATTCCACTGCCCATTTAACTAAGCGACAATAACTCGGTCTTCCTAAAATTTGCCTCAAAGGTTGATTTGTGAGGACAACGATTTGGTGGGACTAAAATAAGGCCGTAGCTTTCTTCTTTGCTACTACCAAGGATAATGCCAACTTTTCGAGTTTCCAAATATCTTTTTTCCGCTCCTTGCAACATCTTACTCACATAATAAACCGGCTTATGTATTCCCTCCTCCTCCTTGACTAAAACCGAGCTTACGGCTCGCTTAGAAACAGCCAAGTACAAGAAAAATGGCTTGCCTTTTTCAGGCTTTGACAATAGTGGTGGCGAACTTAAGTATGCTTTTAATTCATCAAAAGCTTTTTCGCATTCTTCTGTCCATTGAAATTTTTTCATATTTTTAAAAGTAGCGAAAAAAAGATAAGTTTCGATCAGTGACCTCGAAATCAACTTTGTTCAGTGAGGCTAGCTTCCCCATGGTATTGTTGCACCTCGTTCATGGTCCTTGGGAGGTCGGCTCGATATAGCACTTAATTTTCTCCAGGTTTGCTTCAATCCCCCTCTCATTGACCATGAACCCGAGAAATTTTCCACCTCGCACCCCAAAAGTGCACTTCGTCAGATTTAACTTCATTCCATAAGCTCAAATGATATCGAAAGCTCGCTTCAAATGTTCTAAGTGGTCCTCCTATTTCTCACTCTTGACCAGCATATCATCTACATAAACCTCCATGATTAAGCCCGATCTCACTTTTGAACATGAGGTTAACTAGGCAGGCTGTACATTGCTCACTGCATTCTTAAGGCCAAAAGGCATTACTAAGTAGCAATACACCCCCTTATCGATGCGAATAAGGTCTTGTCCTGGTCCTCTTCCGCCATAAAAATTTGATGATAACCCTGATACGCATCCATCATACTCAATAGAGCACATCCCGCCGTAGAGTCCACTAAGAGATCAATGTGAGGTAAGGGGTTTGGATCTTTCGGACATGCTTTATTTAAATCAGTAAAGTCCGTGCACATTCTCCAATTCTCAGTTGTTTTAGGAACAATTACAACGTTCGAGCAGCTTATTCACTTCGCTTTCAATGATCGTGTTCCTCTCTCCTCCAAAACTTCATTTCTCCTTCTTAATAGGTTTCACCTTGGGGTCGACATTCAAGCAATGCACTACGACCTCTGGGCTAATGCCTTTAAAATCCAAAAACTTCCATGCAAAAATATTCGCATTTTCTTTCAAGAATTGGATGGTTAGGAGCTCTAGGCTAAGATCCATCTGGGAGCCAATTCGGGTCGATTTACCTAGATCGCTTGGATCCAAATTCACTACCTTGTATTTCTCAGTAGGCTCGATTCTATATTCCATCACCCGAGCCTTCTTATGTTTCTCCTTCTCCTTCTTTCTCATTCCTGCTTCCTCCTCTCGCTCAATTTGCTTAATAGTTTTAATCTCCCGCTCTCCTTTCTTTTTCTTTAGTGAGAAGTTATATCACTCCCTTGCACTTTTCTGATCTCCACACACTTCACCAATCCCACTCGAAGTTGGAAATTTCATCTCCAAATGATATATGGATACAATAGCTTGGAACTGATTTAAACCTGGCCTACCCAAAATGGCGTTGTATGCGAATGGAGCATCGACTACTTAATATTTAATCATAACCATCTTTCGGCATGGAGAAATTCCTAGCGAAGTCGGGAGGTCGATAGTACCTAGCGGGATCACTTCGCTTCCCCCGAACCTAGTTAAAGGTGTGTCCACCGGTTGTAGCATCACTACATCCAACTCCATCTTCCTTAGGACCTGCATAAAGATTACATCCGCCGAGCTCCCATTATTTATCAAAGTCTTTTGTCTTTGCGAAGTTCGCAATATCCATCGTTATCACCACGGGATCATTTTAACTTTGTTTCTATTCCCACAAGTCACGATTATCAAAAGTAATTGGGTTCACTTCGGATTTTCAAAATATCCGAGCCTTCTTAGGAGTATGAGCCATGATTCGCATATTGTTTTGCCTCGCACTTTGTGAATCACCCCACTCGGGCCTCCTGCAATCATATGTATCACCCCACTCTGCGGCAAATTTTCATCTTGCTGGTCTCGTCTCGCTTCAGATCGCTCACAATGTTGATTTACCCTCTCTTTTATCGGGAAGCGAGCTTCAGACCTTCCTCGTGACTTATGCCTCGGGGGCGAACCTTTCCTAGCCTCTCTTCCATGGCTTCTCTCCTCAGCCTCACTTCCTTTTACTCTTACAAAAATTTTCAAGTTCCCCTGTTGGATGAGTCTCTCTATTTCGTCATTAAGTTGGAAATACTCATTTGTGTCATGGCCATGATCTTTATGGAAATGATAATATTTTTCATTGTCTCTCCTACCCGGTGTGGCCCTCATTTTTCTCGGCCACTTCAATATGTTCTTTCCCTCGATCGACATTAAGGCATGTACTCGGGGGCATTTAGCGGTGTGTATCTGCTAAATCGTGCAAGTCACTGCTGATCATGATCTCGACCTCGCTCATGGTCTTTCTCGGAAAATGAGGTCCCGCTCTGGATTTTTCTTACACGCACCTCTTGACCCATTGCGACCATTTGTGATCCTTCAACTCATTCATCTCTTTCTCTTGAATATACTGTTGGGTCATCCCCATCAATTCTTCCTTATCCGTTGAAGGATTACGCGCTAGGGCTGATACTAGCGCTCCCTTTTTCAAACCATGCACCAGTATATTTGTCATCATATCAATCCTCATATCCTGCACCTCTAGTGCCTCATCATTAAATCTATTAATGAAGTCTCGAAGTGGTTCGCCTTTCGCCTTCCTGATGGTGAAAAGATGGATCGCTGACCTCCGAGCTCGCTTTTGACTAGCGAACTGGTATAAGAACTTTCTCGACAACTGCTCGTAGGATACGACAGTTCCAGTGGGCAGCCTGTGAACCATTCATGCGCTTTTCCCTTCAGTGTGGTGATAAAAATCCTAGCTCTCTTGACATCCGGCTATCCATAAAGCTGCATCACGTGATCAAAAACCGTCAAATGTTCCTGTGGATCCTTATTCCCATCATACGTGGGAAGATCTGGAAGCTTGAAGCTCGTAGTAACGACTTCTGCCAAAATTTCTGGGGAGAAAGGGGATCCTCTCAATTTGCTCACTGAGCTCATTTATATCGGCTACCTTGGGGAGCTCACCTGGCCTCACCTCGGGCTGTTTTGCCTACGGCGCTTGCCGCTTGGTGACTGGCTACCTCATCCATATCCCCAAGTTCTTTATTTGCTCCAGTCAATGCCGGTTCCTTGTCCTTAGGCACCTCCCTCGGGGAGAAGCCATGGGAGCTTTGCCTTTCCTTTACCTATCGTTTAACATTTTTTCTAACATTTTCTCAAAATCACTAGTGCGCATGTTAATTATGGGATCCTCGGCCTCCTTTTGTTGTTGCTCTTGGATTTGCAGTGAAGGGGATCCTCCCCGAGGTGCCATTTCCTTCGTCCTTATTGGTGTCTCTTCCATATTTAGTCCACAATGTGGTATTCCCTTTGCTTTCACTGGGGTCTCGTCCATATTCATTTTGACCTAAGTAATTTCCCACAGACGGCGCCAACTAATTTGGGTGTGAACAAATCAGATGTACTTCGGGTCAGGTCGAGTCGGTTCACCTTGAGCCTAGATACTTTTGGTTTAGGTCCTGTAAGAGAGATAAATGTTAGGCTAGCCGGGAGGGTTCCCAGTTAAGACCATTCGATGCTTAAGTCAGTTACAGGTGCAAGGTCGCTAATAAATATAGAGTGAGGTGAATAGCAATAAATGTGATACCTGTAGCAATAGAACAGTGGTGTATTTATCGGTGCCGAATCCCTTGGGGCATGCGAGGAGCGTACGATGCCGTGCGGCTGGCTCCTCGTGTTGACCTCGCATTGGTCCACCTGTACGGGTCCAGCTCTTTCTACTGGGTTGGGTCATTCATGCGACCCGAACCGCCACCTCTGGCCGGGTCGTGACCCAAACTCCAGATCTCGCGGATCTTGGCTTCCACCATCTAATTTGTCTTATAGGCGAGGGCACTTAAATTTGATGTATTGTTTTTCATTTTAATAAGTGGTAATGGACAAATTGTCCACTTATGTTTCAAAAAATGAAAAATAGTCATATTTTTGAAAACATACTTTAGCCATTTTGACACGGTCACACCCTTCTTATGTTCTCTAATGAGGTATTTGATTATATTCAAAAAATTGATGCCGTATATTTGTGGTACCGAGTCATGGACCGATCACTAGAAATGACAAAAAAAAGGACAAAGTGGAAATTTGTACTCAAAATGGCTAAAAAGATATGTTTAAAACTACTTTATTATGGAGAAATGGCCAAAATCCGATGAACTCTTTTTATATTAATATTAGTTGGGTACTCCTACCCGAAACTTACGGCAAATCATGACCACTAGCGTAGCTAGGTGGGCCAACCCGCCTGTCCCCATAATATATTAGTAAGAGGTTTTCTATAAATAAAAAAAAAAAATAGTTCGAATTTATATTATTATTTTTTTTTGGTTTTCATCCGGTCCATCCGACTTTCATGTATCGGTCTACCCCATTACCATCTCTCGGCTCCACCATTGGGTATAACTACACAAAAAAAAAAAAAAAAAAAAAGGTTCAATAGGCAGATTTTTTATCTCAAAGTTCTTCCAGTTGATGGTTAATTACATGATAAACAAACCAGAAACACAAGTAGTAATAGATTGTAAAAGGATCCTAAACATCTAAGCTAAACTGTCTGGCAGGGCTTTTATTAAAACCTCCGTCATGCAACCTCGGAGGAAAAAATCAAGGCAAACAATTATCTTTATTTACTCAAGTTTTCTTCTTGCATTGTAATATGAAATAAATACTATGAAAAGAAATAAATATCGGTCTACCCTAAAAGGTGTTTATATCAATCAATACATCTCATAATCATCTCATTTCAGATAATAGCAAACTCAAATCGAAAATTCCACTTTTTATTAACATATACTTCCCCTTCTATTTCTTCACTTTCCTAGTCATATGTTATAAACATGGATGATTCCAAATACTAGCCCATGAGGTTTGGGGTAGTTCCAAAAAAGACCCAGATAAATTCTAAAATTATGAAAGAGATAATTATAAAAAGTACCCATGAGGTTTAGTCTAATTACAAAAACACTCGAAAACTTTCAAATTACAAAAATACCTTTGAGGTTTATTCTATTTAACATCTTGGGTCCATCTGTTAGTTGATCTAATGGACAATAATGATGTCATAAAAACACGCATGGAAATCCAAGAATGCTATTGAGATACTATTCATTAAATATGAACTGCAAAATTGCTTGTTTGGTTTGTTAAGTTAGCTCGATTTCGCTTTTAGTCCTTTAATTTTTATAGGTTGCGTTTGACAAATATTTACTTTTTTAAACATGTATATTTAGTCCGATTTGAAATTTCGGGGATATCTTATTCCTAAAAAGCTAAGTTAATGCTTTTCCACGAAATGACTATTTTGCCCATTTTTTGGAGAAAACCTTGGTCATGTGCATATCACATTCGGGGCTGCCACGTTCGGTTCCGAACCAAATGAGCGGTTCGCTTTCTCATTTTTAGGAACCGGAACCGTTGCCTCACTTCGGTTCAAAAATCGGGCAAACTGACGGTTCCGATCTGTTTGAACCCGTTTCCCCATGATTTCGGTTTTGGTTTTAACCGTAAATCGTTTGTTTATCTTTTGATAATTTTTTGATTTCTTAAAATAATTTATCAAATTCATTAAAAAAAAGAAAAATAAAGAAAAAGACTTGGACTTAATATTCAATAAAGTTATATACTTCCTCAAAAAAAAGTTATATACTTAATATTAATAATAATATTAAACAATCTATATATACTATTAGAGTATAGAAGAATCAAAGTTTACGTAGTTTAAACACAATATTTAGTCTAAAACGTGTCTTATGTAGTTACGAAAATAAAACATCATAGTAAGCATTTAATATTTCTTCTAGCATATATTTACCAAACAATATTGTTGGTTTAACCTTAAAAAATGGTTCCATCACGGTCCCCGCCTACGATTCTAACCGATGGTTCCACGGTTTTTGAGACCTCTGATTTAACCGAACCACCTATGCGATTCTGTTCGGTTTTATAATCGTTGACCACGGTTACGGTTTAGGAACCATTGACCATGGTTCTGATTTCGATTTGGAACCGGTTTTGATTCCATTTGACCACCCCTATATCCCATGACTTGTTGAATATCTCAATAAAATTAAATAACAAAAATAAATATAAGATTAAATTGAAGTCAAGAAAAACTCAACATATATTTATAATTTTATATAAAGTTGACAAATATAAAATATATGTTCGACTTTTTTAATTTAATTTAAATAAAATAATCTGAACATATATTCATAATTTTCAACAGTTAATAAATTAAAAAAAAAGAAACTGAAAAAAATAGAAAAAACCATGTATTTATAATTTTCAACTATATATAAAAATTAAAAAAAAAACTGAAAACAAAATATATATATATATATATATATAATTTTCAACTGTAAATTAAAATTAAAAAAAAATAGAAAGCAAAAAAAATAGAAAAACCAAAAATTTTATTAAAAAAACATACATATCTATAGTTTTCAACTGTAAATTTTAACATTTTTGGTTTTGTAGTTTTCCTTAATTTTTATTTAAAGTTGAAAAATATAAAATATTTGTTCGACAATTTTTTTTTATTTAAAGAAAATAAGATTAAAAAAAATAAAACAAAAAAAACGACAATATTGTTATATGGTTTCTATTTTTGTTTTAAATTTAATTTTTGGTGTTTCTATTTTTTTTTGCTTTCTATTTTTTTTTAATTTTAATTTACAGTTAAAAATTATAAATATATATTTTTTTTCGTTTTCTTTTATTTAATTTTTATATATAGTTGAAAATTGTAAATACAAGGTTTTCCTATTTTGTTTTCATTTTCCTTGTTTTTTTTAAATTTATTTACTGTTGAAAATTATCAATATATGTTTATATTATTTTATTTAAATTAAATTAAAAACAATTGAACATATATTTTATATTTGTCAATATTATATAAAATTATAAATATAGGTTCAGATTTTTTCTTTACTTCAATTTAATCTTATATTTATTTTTATTATTTAATTTTATTGAGATATTAAACAAGTTATGTGATATGCACATGACCAAGGTTTCCTCCATAAAAAAGGGGCAAAATAGTCATTTCATGAAAAAGTGGCCAACTCGGCATTTTAGGAATAAGATATCCCCGAAATTTTGAAAAAAGTCTAAATGTGCGGGTTTGGAAAAGTTAGTGTTTGCCAAACACAACCCATAAAAATTAAAGGACTAAAAGTGAAATCGAGTCAACTTAACGGACCAAAAAAGCAATTTTGCCGTAGACAATTTTTAGAAGTTGAGGGCAAGTAATAAACTTTTGATTGAGATTCTTGGCAACAAATTATTTGATGTAGTTTCACCTTTGTGCATTGTTGCATTAGGCGCCATACCTTTGTGAATTATTGAATTAGGCTTTCACATGGTGGTGTAGTTGATTATTATTCCACATGGTATTGTTACAACTTTATTATGTCATATAAATATACTTCGGAAGAAGAAATGTACTAAAAACAACAAACTAAGGCGTCATACAACTAATTGTAAGTAACATATATGATAAAACAAAAGGCATCATACTGGTTTACAACTAAAAAGTAAGGGTACACCGGAGGCGACCCAAATGCCTAGTAAGTTACCACAACAATATTTACTAAATATTACTTGATAGTTATTTTTCTCACATAAACCACTCTAAGTTTTACCATACACTACAAAAAGTGCTCTGAAACAATTCCAGCAGGGCATCAAAAACATATCAATTGTTCAAAAAACAGTGTACTGCTTTAGCCAACACATTATAACACAAACAAAAGTAGTTATCCATCCAAAATAGTTTATGCTAAAACTGAAAAATTTAAATATATAATCATCCTATGGGGCAAGGGGGCATCTTGAGTGGCAGTGGTGACATTGTTGTTTATCGATGCCTTTTTGACATCTCTAAGCATTACTCCAAGAGATATATTTGTGTTGGCCTCATTCACTTCAGATCCCCTCTACATAAGCATAATTTGAGTTATAAAATTACAACATGATTAAGTTGAATATGTAATAGTACATAAACAAACAATACTTTAGTTGCTCTTGTTCGAGAATTGTCCACATTGCATGCTCTCTTGTTGTGCCCCAAATCCCTACAAACCCCACATTTAAGAGTGTTTGATATCTTAGACTATGAAAGGGCTTCTCGAGGCTCTTTCCTCCTGTTTTTCTCTGGCCTATCAAGGAACTTCTTCACTTTTGGCGGAATAATTTGGAAGGATGAGGGTCCAAGTTAGATGCCCAAAATACAAAGATCGTAAACCGGATGAATCACTTCACCGTATGCTCAATACATAGATGCATAGAAGCTAATATATGTATACCCTTCAAGTGACTCCCTTTTATATGTTATCCCTAATGCATAATGTTTACAAGGGATTCCAGAAACATCCCATTCCTTGCAATCATAAGGCTTGTTCTTAAGGTTAACAATGTAGTGCATCCCTCCCATCTTTCGCGTAAAACTCATCAATATTAAAACCGTCAAGTGACAATTAATCGAATCCTTTTTCACAACATTTAATTTAGTGACCACGTTGTCACAAACTGCATTAGCCCATCTGAGCTCTCTCTCATACTGTGCCCTAAGTCTGCTCATCACTTTTGTTCTTAAGCCATCTAAAAGTGTCAAGAGTGGCTTACTTTTAAACCCCCTATCTAATTGTGAAAGGATTCAGAAATGTTGTTAGAGATATGAGTTTTTCAGCCGTGTATCAAATCCAGCCTAGACCACATATGGCTTAGAATCTTTCTCAGCCATTACTAAGTCATTGTTATGCTCCTTTATCTTTCTCATGGAAAAGTTGAATCATTGGGCATTGTAGGAACTTGTAGCCATCCAAAAATATTTTTTTAACATTAGACCCGCAATCTCAATGTTAGGAGTTAGGACCTCACCCTAATCACCTCAGATTGAACCATAAATTTACATCTCTGATAAGAAATTCATAATAGTATTTCTCTCGATCGATATGTGGTATCTTGAAAGTGTACCCAAGATAATGCACAAGAATATTCTTTAACATGTTAGACATCCTATTAAAAAAATCAAAGACAACATTAGGTTCAACATGATATAGTCAATAAATTGGAATATAATTATTATTTTTTAACCCCTAATATAATTTCAGAATTTCAGAGTACCCCTTACTATGGTTTCAAAATTAAAAACAACCCATTGGACCTGTAATAATATAACAGATAACCCCCTCACATAATTCTATAACATTTGAAGCACATAATTTTCATGTTACACAAAGAATTGTTCAATAAACAGTACAAATATTCTAACAATCATGTTTCAATTCAATAACAGTTTATAATATTTTTATTTTCCCACAGTTTGTAACACATAAAACTTCACCAACCAAAATATTACAAATAACCTCATGTGGTTACGATGAAGAAACAGTTTGGACCATCAGGTTTTCTATAATTTATAGAAAATGTACATAAATTACATAAATCCTTAATATCATATTGTTGGACCTCAAGTGATTTACTGGATTGACGACTGTCTCCACAAATTAACACGAGTCTTTTCTAGCACGTTTTGTCCTCACTCACCAGCTCCCTGGAAAACTTCCCAAGAGGCCACCCATCTCATGTCTACTCTCTGGCCAAGCACACTTAACCTCAGAATTTCTATGTGATAGGCAGGTTGGTATATGTAGTTAATATCAAATCCTTTAAGCTATCATTTAACTGTGCAATCCAGCACTCACGAGTACGAATCACCAGTTGTGCCTCTGTTCGCCAATTTTTTTAGCTTCACCGCAAGTGTACGGATCAGTTTATAGAATATGGTTTGCAAGGTCGAATCCACAGGGATTAATAAATTAATGTACCAAGTATTGGATTATAACAGTCCTATTTTTATCTAAACTATCGAAATTCAAAGGATTGGTTTTATAACTACTAAAGCAGAATTTAATCCTAAAATAACAAAGCAAAGAGCGATTGAAAGATCAAGTATGAATGGATGGATTCCTGGGTTATGGTTTCAATTAATATTCCACTTTTATGCTCGGTTAAGCAAACCAAGGTTGAACGTATTCTTCTCTATAGATCAATCACCAAAGTAATTTACCCTCTCTCTCGAGATGTATGTAAAAGCGTAGATTGGAATATCTATGTTAGCATCTCTACTCAACATGAGATATCCAACTCCCAAAAGTTCAAAAGATTATAAGATCTCACAAATATTCACAGACTTCTCAATCATACAATCTATTTGTGTCAAGTACTCAAGATCTAGTATTGAAACTCATCGGTTAGATTTATGAATCAATACATCAAACAAGTTTAGATCAAAGGCCTTTTGATAAAACAAGAATTAAAGCAAAGTACTTGAATAGAGAAAGAAAACATTAACTTCAATTATCCTTAATCATCAAATAAAAGTGTTTATTAACCTACTCCCAAACCCGGGAATCACAAAGTGTTTAGCCAGACATCGAAGATAAACAATTCATAGACAAATCAAATATTGGCGATTGCAATGCTCCGAATTGTTGCCAAAGTGCTACAATTAATGATAAATTCCTACAAAACGAGCAAAGCGTAATCCTTTTCCACAAAACAGGAATAAAACCCTATTTACTCATATAATGCATGCATATCAACACATTTTAGCTAAGATCAAGCCCAAAATAAATGCAAAATACATGTCAATCAAACCCCCAAACTTAAACTGTTGACAGTCCCGGTCAACACTTTATAAACAAGACAACACAAATGGGGTAAAGAAGAGCAACTCAAGAACACCGCATCACAATTCATGTCATCTATCCATAGACATCAAGCACAAATCAACCAAGTTTCAAAGAGCTAACACGGAGCACAGGGTTATAAAAATCATGGTAAAACACTTCAAATCACACCTCTCTGGGATAAAGTGTATACTCTACTCACAAGAATGATAAGGGACGTGTATTCGCTCAAATCATATCAATGTTGAAGAATTACCATATGCTTGCAAATCGTCTCACATATCCGCCACTCGTTTGTATGCAATTCATAAATCATAAAGGACTTTATTTAAGGTTGTAATGAAGGCTCTTTGGTTAAGGTAGGGAAATATGGATAAAGTGACTCAACTCGAGCGTATAGATTGGTAAACACATTGTTTTTCTCAAACCATTTTTCTAATACAAATCAACTATGTACTCCCAATCACCTTATATCTTTTCACTTCTCTCTTTCTCCTTCTTTTTTTCATACACATCATTTCCCTTCGCCTTACATCATACTTTCCAGCCCTTTTTCACTTCCTCGCCTCCACTTATTTGCGATCGATTTTTTTGACTCCTTGTGAGTATTCTTCACTTTTTTTCCTCCTTTTTTCTTTTATTCCCAAGCACCCAACATGTACACATTTTCTAACTTTTTGACACCCCTTCATTCAACCCTTTATTCTATCCCTTTACTCAATGCTATACTCTCAAGTTTAGGGTAACAGGTATATCAAATTAAGGTCTAAGGCTTGAAATATGGCTATCAAAAATCAGGCAAAAGGTTCAAATTGGCGAAATAGGGAAATCAAATATCATAAGGTAGGCAAAAGGGCTTGAAAGGCTTAACAAACATGGCCTAAAATCATCTTCATGAATGCATACAACATGTGACTTTGACAGAGATACCAGAGCAAGTTCTAGAATTCAACTCAACATCCTTGACACACTCAATCACAAACAAGACTGCATAATATGAAAGCAGTAAAGGCTCAAAAACTCACAGGCTTGTGAGTGCATAATTCAAAGTATGTTACCATGATCCAATAATCACATGCTCCATATTAACTATCCTCAACCCGATCAACTCACACTCAACATCCAATTCAAAACAACACAAACCAATTCGCAAATGCTCCCAAGATCAAGATCACAATCAAAACACAACAAGCACACAATAGCGGTCAACTCACTCCTTAACAACTAGGAAAGCAATAAACGTGCTAAAGCGATAAACGTGCTAAAACCATAAAAAAATTCAAACCTCTAATGCAATGCAACCTATATGCTCTACATGCAACTAAATGATTGCAAACGCCACACCCATCAAAAAAATACTACCTCTCCCCCCCAAACTTAAATGAAATTATAGCGCAAGAAAGAGAAGGTAGAATTTCAATGAAAAGTGTGGATAGGACATGTATCACTGTGGGGGTGGCGGCGGGTAGTGGCCCTGGGAGATATGCCAATTCTCGATCCGATGTAATGTCTGCAATATCTCTAACTCCCGCTGCTTGTGTGCTTGGTACCACAAGCTCTAGGCTTGGTACCTTTGCTCCTGGACTTCTCGAAAAGCACTGAAGTCGTCTCTATCTGTCGCAAGCTTTCCTCAAAGGCACATAATCTATAATGATCGTACTATCCCCCATGCTCCTCACCTTGGTGGGAGCTCTCTGGAATATCGGTTCGCCTCTGTGGGTCGCCGCCTCCTGGGAAGACCTCGCCGAATCCCCTCTCATGCATATCATACTCCTGTACCTCCATCACCAAGTCCTCTTCATCGGGTAACCCGGCTACCCTTCTCCTTTTCCGTGCTTTGTCAAAACCTTCCATGGCTCGGATATGTGCGTTCAGTACATGAGCCGTTGATTTGGTTGTCTACCGCAGCATGAGTCATGGTTTAGGAAGGGGGAAAGCAAACCCGACTTTTTGTTGAAAAACAGAGGATATGCTCCTCTTGATGATAATCTTCATGGTCCGGGAGGGCTTGCATGTTGACGCCGCGATCGCCATCTATAGGCTCCATGTGGCTCATGTCAACCCCAAAATGTCGAAAACGGGGTGATCATTTCCCCATTAAGATTATCCCCGTGTCCTGGCCGAGAGATATAAAACGGCATGGTCCACGAAGTTTGCCGCCCTATTATAAAGTGCGGGTGAGCATAAACCAAAGTAAGTATAGCTCGCGCTTGCATACCCCCGTTGTTGTGGTGAGCGAACACGAAATGGGCCGTCCTTTCTGAATGTATTGGAATACGGGGTTTCGGAGTGACGAGGCCTTGGATGAGCGCGCCATGTATTGCATTAGGCCGGTTTTTGGGGTTTCAGTCAACATTCGCCAGAATTCTCGCGAGTTGTAATTTGCGACAAGTCGGGTACGGTGTTTGATGGTACCCCAAAAATCTAGTTCAGTTCGACGATGCTGATGTTCCTCCAAACGTTGCCCAATCTGAAACTGATTTTCTGAGGTTCATTCCTTACTCGCGTCTCCGTAACATGTACTGTGCTCAAGAACTCGAGGGCGAGTGTTTTGAATGTCGGCCACCGCCCTTGCATGAAGGCGGTCCATCCTACTCGCTCAAACATTAGCCATACCTCCTCATGTATCCCGAGAGCTCGGGTACACTCATCGTCGACGTAGCGTGAAGGTGTGAATGTATGAGTGATCAGCCGGTTCCATTTTTCCATCAATTCTGGCTCGGTGAAGGTGAGTCCATAAGCTAAGGGGCTATTTGGATCAATTTCCCGAGTGGGTCTCCTCAGACGTCCACCCCGACCTCTTTGTGGTTCCGCCATTTGTTTGAATTAGTACCTGGCAAAACAATCGTGAGAATCCGTACGTGCCAAGTAAAACAAGAAAACCAATGAATTCATACAACAATTCAACAAGGGTATAGTATCTCATTTCGACAATTTAATCCACAATTAAGCTTTTAACTCAAATACCAATATAATTGCCGAGAATCCTAGCCACTAACACCCTAAACAATCTAGCACATGTATAATCCATCAAGCAATTAACCACAATCATCATATTTCAACAACCCACAAGGTGTTCGATAAAATGTCCAATGGAAAATTTCAATAAAAAACATGGCAAAAGTATCAAACAAGCATCATATATCAACCGTAATCTATAATCCTCAAGAAATTTGACATAAAAAAGTGCAATTCATACCTTAAATCCCGAGAATTTGAAGAGATTTGGATATTGAGAACCCTAGGTGCTTTCTACCCCAAATTTTTGCTTCCAAGCAATTTCACACGTGAATTTGTGTTTAGAGTAGTGTGGGAGGTGAGTAGTGGTGATATTCTAGGAGAAGTTTCCGAAAACAATTAAGGGGGGTTCGTCTCTTGTACATCTGTGCGCGAGGAGATGAATTTGTGTGAAAGAATACCCCTCTGCCCGACCTTATTGCTGCCCCAGCGGATAGGAGCACGGGCCATGCCAAACGGCACAGATGGTCCGTGCTAGGGGCCGAACAATTTACTCCTCAGGTGCGGTATGGCACGGGCCGTGCGCATGGCACACGGGCTGCCCGTGCTCGGTGCCGCACCTTGTGTTCGATTTTTCAGTTTTTTTTTTTTGGAAAATAAAAGGGAAAACTTCTGACCTATGAAAGCAATGAAATCCTAACTTAGAAAAGGGAAAAAAACAAACCAAGAAACATGGGAAGAAATAAAACAACAATACCATTGGGTTGCCTCCCAACAAACGCTAAATTTAACGTCTATAGCTTGACGCCTGTTTTGGTCGGTCATGACTCTAGCAAAGTGAGGCGTGTCACCTCTTCCTTTTGATCCCAGCTCAAGTAATGCTTGATCCTCTGGCCATTCACCATGAACGTCTCTCCGTATCGGCTCACCAACTCCACTATTCCCAAAGGATTTAACACCTTCTTTATTACAAATGGCCCCGACCATCTCGACTTAAGTTTTCCCAGAAAGAGTTTAAGACGCGAGTTAAACAATAGGACTTGTTCACCCGGTAAAAACTCTCTCTTCTTTATCATTCGATCGTGCCATCTTTTCGTTCGCTCCTTGTAAATCCAGGAATTTTCATAAGCTTCATCCTAGAATTCCTCCATCTCGTTTAAGTGTAGGAGCCTCTTCTCACCCGCTGCTTGGAAGTCAAAATTTAATTTTTTCACAGCCCAAAATGCTTTATGCTCCAATTCAACGGGCAAGTGAAACGATTTCCCGAATACTAACTGATACGGAGATGTGCCAAATGGTGTCTTGTATGCAGTCCGATATGCCCATAATGCGTCATCTAGCTTTATGGCCCAATCCTTGCAATTTATGTTTACCGTCTTCTCCAAAATCTGCTTAATCTCGCGATTGGCTACCTCTACTTGCCCGTTTGCTTGCGGATGGTATGCTAATGCCACCTTGTGCTTGACCCCATCCTTCGCACGTAGAGTGCTCATTAATTTATTCACAAAGTGTGACCCCCCGTCGCTAATCAAAACTCTCGGGGTTCCAAACCGCGTGAATATATTTTTCTTTAGGAATTTGAGCACTACTCGCACATCATTTTTCTGTGCCAAAATTGCCTCAACCCATCGAGATGCGTACTCTACTGCAAGTAGAATGTATTGATAACTTTGTGACGAAGATGGGAAGGGGCCCATGAAGTCGATCCCCCACACATCAAAGAGTTCAACCTCCATCACATTGGTCATGGGCATCTCATGTCGTCTCGAGATGTTCCCTATCCGCTGGCACCTATCACATTGATGTACAAATTGATAGCAATCATTAGATAACGTGGGCCAGTATAATCCACTTTGCAATACCTTAGACGCCGTACGAGTCGGACCGAAGTGTCCCCCGGAAGGTGAAGAATGACATTGTTGTAGAACTCCCTCCCAGTCTTCTTGAGGTACACATCGTCGAATGATGGTGTCAGCGCACCTTTTAAAGAGCAAAGGGTCGTCCCACATGTAGATCTTGACGTCATGGAGGAATTTCGTCTTTTGATAAGATTATAAATTTGGAGGTAAGACCCATGCAACCAAATAGTTAACAAAATCTGCATACCATGGGAATTTAGCTTGTAACATCAGAAGTTGCTCGTCGGGGAACTCCTCCTTAATTGCCTCCGTGTCTTCTTTTTCCTCCTTCTTGTATTCCAGTCTGGACAAGTGATCGGGCGAGCCCTTTCTATCCCGAATTTCCACATCGAATTCTTGTAACAAAAGGATCCACCGAATCAGTCTCGGTTTGGCATCCTTCTTGTCGAATAGATATTTTATTATCGCGTGGTCGGTGTGGACTATCGTCTTAGTTCCAATCAAGTAAGACCGAAACTTGTCGAATGCAAACACGATTGCCAGCATTTCTTTCTCAGTGGTTGTGTAGTTTTGCTGGGCGCTGTCTAAAGTTCTGCTCGCATAGTAGATGGCTCTAAACATTTTGTCTCTTTTCTGGCCCAAAACAACCCCAACTGCAAAGTCGTTGGCATCACACATTAGCTCATAGGGCTGACTCCAATCCGGAACTACTAGAATTGGTGTTGTCACCAAAGCCTTCTTCAGAATCTCAAAAGCATGCAAACAATCATCGGAAAAATTGAAAGCAGTATCGTTTTCTAATAACTGACTTAAAGGTTTAGTGATTTTAGAAAAGTCACGGATAAACCTTCTATACAATCTGGCGTGCCCCAAAAAGCTTCGAATGGCTTTCTAGTTTGTTGGAGGTGGGAGTTTCTCAATTGCCACAACCTTCGCTCTATCAACTTCCAAACCTGCAGAAGAGACTTGGTGGCCTAAAACATTGCCATCTCGTACCATGAAATGGCACTTTTCCCAATTTAAAACAAGATTAGTCTCCTCGCATCTCTGCAAAACTAGAGAAAGGTTATCCAAGCAATGATCATATGAATCTCCAAACACAGAAAAATCATCCATAAAAACCTCCATTATTTTCTCAATGAATCATGGAATATAGCCATCATGCATCTTTGAAAAGTAGCGGGCGCATTACAAAGTCCGAATGGCATTCTGCGAAATGCAAATGTACCATAGGGGCATGTAAAAGGCATCTTCTCTTGGTCCTCCGGGGCAATCATGATCTGATTACCGGAATAACCATCGAGAAAACAATAGTAATCATATCCCGCCAAACGATCAAACATCATATCAATAAAGAGAAGGGGAAAGTGATCTTTGCGAGTAGCATCATTTAACTTCCTATAATCAATACAAATTCGCCATCCAGTAACTACTCTAGTCGCTATAAGCTCAACACTTTCGTTTCTCACTACCGTCATCCCCCCTTTCTTCGGCACCACTTGTACCGGACTTACCCAAGAACTGTCAGAAATAGCATATATAATTCCAGCATCTAACCATTTTAAAACTTCTTTTCTAACGACTTCTTGCATTATAGGGTTTAATCATCTTTGATTTTAAACCGAAGGTTTATAGACATCTTCCATTCTAATCTTATGCATTACAATCGATGGACTAATGCCTTTTAAATCAGAGATTGACCAACCTATCGCCGACTTATGTTTTCTTAACACCCTAAGCAATTTATCGAGTTGAACTGAAGTTAAAAGAGATGATACGATTACCAGACTCGTGTTATTCACTCCAAGGAATGCATATTTGAGATGTCCGGGCAAGGGCTTGAGTTCTGGGTTCGAGTTGGCCTCGTCGGATGGACGCACGGGCTGCCCGTGCTGATGGGCACGGGCCATGCCATCTTCAGGTCCTTCAGCTTTTGTTTCGACAACAGGCACGGGCTGTCCGTGCCTTTTGGCACGGGCCGTGCCGTCTTCAGTTTCTCCAGGATTTTCTTCGACCTTAGGCAAATGGCACGGGCCGTGCCGTCATTGATTTCTTCAATTTTTCCTTCGGATATGTGCACGACCTGGCCGTGCTCTAGAGCACGGGCCGTGCGCCCCTGTAGAACTGACTCCCGTACATTTTTCTACGTGTGCGCCCCTCTTGCGCTCCTCGGTAGTTCCTCCATATTATCCAAAGCACAAACGCAATCATACAAGTCTTGGTTATCAATATCAATAGTCAAGTTCGATGTTGAACACGAATGCGTCAAACCAAACTCCAAATTATCCCTAAGCAATGTATGATCCGCATACTCATCAATGCAGGATTCAACTACGTCAATGAAATTACAATGTTCCACACCATCATGAAATTGAAGTGCCTTATAAATAGTAAATAAAACATGCTCATCATTAACTCGTAACGTGTGCTCTCCATTTTGCACATCTATTAAGGCCTTCCCCGTAGCTAGGAATGGACGCCCAAGTATCAAAGGGATGTCTTTATCTTCCTCCATGTCCAGCACCAAGAAATCCACAGGGAATATGAATTTATCCACTTTGACAAGTACATCCTCGATGATTCCCTTTGGATAAGTGAGTGATCGGTCCGCGAGTTGTAGGGTGACCGTAGACGGCTTCACCTCTCCCAATCCAAGTTGCATGAAAATAGACAAGGGCATTAAGTTAATACTCGCTCCTAAATCACAAAGTGCTTTCTTAAAGAAAACATCACCAATAGCACAAGGGATAGTGAAACTCCCCGGATCTTTCAATTTCTGTGGTAGTTTCCTTTGGGTTATTGCACTGCACTCCTTTGTCAGATTGACTGTCTCGAAACTAGTCATCTTCCGCTTCTTAGACATAACATCCTTCAAGAATTTAGCGTAATTGGGCATCTGCTCCAATGCGTCTGCAAAAGGAATGTTAATATGCAGTTTCTTAAAAATATCTAAAAACTTAGTGATAGGTGTGAGTTTTGCATGTATTTTGAGGCGTATTTCGAGCTAAAATGATGGGTAAACATGCACATACTCGCGTTAAATGTTACATATTCACTCATTGTGGAAAAGATATTATATTTTGCTTATTTTGTAGGAATTTCATGATTTTTGAAGCTAGTTGAATACGAATACGAGGAAAGCAAAGTGGAAACACAGAGAATTGAGTGGATATACGAAAAGTAAAGCCTAAAAGAGCGAAAATTGAGCGTCTACGAAGAAGAAAAGGGGCACACGGGTTGGGCGTGCCTCGACACCACCCGTGCACCCCGTATAAATGTAATCGAGTTGCAAGATGGCGCATGGGTAGCCCATGCATCGACGCATGACCCGTGCGTCCCTACGAGAGGGTTGGAATATTTCACCGGAATAGCGCATGGGTAGGCCGTGATCCGACGCACCACCCGTACGCCCTACGAGAGAGTTGGGTAATTTCGATGGTGGCGCACGGTAACCCGTGCTCCGGCGCACCACCCGTGCGTCTGCTACTGAATCCCATAATCTGCAGCATTATGCCCTAAACTTGATGGTGGGTATAAAAAGGCTTTTTGGGGGGCGCACACAAGGGATATCCTGGCATTTTTGGGATCTACAACACAAGACAAGGGTCAACTCTTGGAAGGAGACATCAAGGAGACAATCGGGTTGCATCGGAGCTTGTGAACTCTTGTTTAATCATGTGTAGCTAAACTCTTGTCATTTCTGGGTTTTGGAACTAGATTAATGAACTCTTGTTGGATGTTTTAATCTTCGTTGAAGTTATTATCTTGAAGCCTATTTGAGTATTTTGAGCTTATTCTTGTTTTATCACTTGATCAATGATTTAACTTGTTTGATATATTGATTCATAATTCGAGAGATGAGTTTCAATATTAGATATTGAATACTCGACACAAATATTTGCATGAATCGAGAGGTTTGTAAATATTTGTGAGGATATTTGATCTTTTGTGCTTTTGGGAGTTGAATGCTTCATGTTGAGTAGAGATGCTAGCATAAGTATTTCGATCTACGTTTTATATGCATCTCGAGAGGGAGGATAAAATAGTTTTGTGATCGTCTTATAGGAATATTGATAATAACGTGGCTTGATTAAACCGGTCAACAAGAGGATTATTAATCGAAACCTTAACTCGGAAATCCATTTCATTATCTTGATACTTCTTTCATTGGTGTTATCTTAATCTTGTGTTTTAGTGATTTAAATTGTCTTAATCTCAATACAACAATCATCAAATTTCAATTGTCTAAATAAAAATAAGACTATCTTGGATCAATACTTAGCATATTAATTTATTAGTCTCCGTGGATACGACCTTGCTACCCTATTCGATAACGTACACCGTACACTTGCGGTGAAGCTAAAAATATAGGCGAACAAGTTTTTGGCGCCGTTCTTAAGACTATTACAATTTATGGTGCTAATATTGCGATAGATAGAATTATTCTTAATTTAGATATTTTTTTATTTTTTTTTTATTCTATTGTGATTTTAATTCCACATTATTTGACTTGTTTCTTTTAGTTTGGTCCAGGTAGTGCATGAACACGCGCTCTAGGCGGGGGGACTTAATACCGCTCATACGGGAAGTTGAGGCTTTCGCGAGGAGAATCAGTGCTACCACTAGACGGGCTGAAAGACAACACAATCCGATAATGGGGATTTGAATGAACTACCAATACCGCAAACAATGGTGGGAACGAGTTCCGATACCGAGTTCAACAAAGAAGCCATTCGTGATTACTTTCGACCACAAACGAATCGTAATTACGGTGGTATTGCCCATATTCCTATCAATGCCAACAATTTCGAGCTCAAACCGGCACTAATCAATATGGTGCAACAGAATCAGTTTGGGGGGTTTGCAACTGAAGATCCTAACTCTCACCTTGCGCATTTTATCCAAATATGCAATACGATCAAAATGAACGGAGTCTCGGATGACGCCATAAGATTGCGCCTGTTCCCATTCTCTTTAAGGGATAAGGCGAGAAATTGGTTAGGTACTTTGACGCAAGGCAGTGTAAGCACATGGGACGAAGTGAGCCAAAAATTCTTGTTTAAATTCTTTCCACCGAGCAAAACTTTGCAGCTCAAAAGCGAGATTACTCAATTCCGACAGTTCGACTCAGAGCCTTTGTATGAGGCTTGGGAAAGGTTTCGGGATTTGTTACGTAGATGTCCACAACATGGGTTTCCAGAGGATCAACAGTTATGTTTCTTCTACAATGGTTTAATAGGACAAACGAGGGCCTTTGTAGATGCCGCAGCGGGATGAGCATTGTTGGCAAGGTTTCCACAAGATGCCTTGAACCTTCTTGAAGAAATGGCCATGAACAGTTACCAGTGGCCATCTGAAAGATCCAATGTACAACGAGTAGCCGAAATCTCAGATTCGGACTCCAATTAAAACATTGACGGCACAAGTAGCGGCTTTGACAACACAATTGAGTGTATTTACGAAGGGGCGAGGAAGCGGTACACGAGCACGGGTAGTGAAGCTCTTCTATATCCGATGGAAGAGGTAAATTTTGTGAATAACCGAAATTTCAACAATTTCTGGAATAATTCAAACCCAACGCACTACCATCCAGGGTTGAGAAATCATGAAAATGTTTCCTATGCAAATACAAAGAATGTGTTACAACCTCCGCGGGATTTAATGCTTCAAGTGGAGGCGGTAATGGGAAGGCAAATCGTCATTGGAAGATGCACTCACCTCCTTCATAAATCAATCTAATGCCTTCATGAATGACACGAGGAGCCGCCTCGCTAAGCAAGACCTTCGGATGGATAAGTTAGAACAACAAGTGACAAGCTCGATAAAGAATCTGGAGACTCAAATGGGTCAATTGGCTACAATTGTGGGTGGTCAACATCAAAAGGGTCAATTTCCAAGTAATACGGAAATGAATCCTAAGGAACAATGCAAGGCGATTCGTTTACGAAGCGGTACGGAACATGAAGGGCCTAAAGAAAAATCTGGGAATCCGAAACTTTCGGATGAAGCATCTAGGCCGGAAGCAAGAGAATCCGTGATGAAGGATGATATTGAAGAAAATAGGAAAGACGAGAACAAAGAGGCGGAACAAACAGGGGCTGAAAAGCTAAAATCATCATCCAGCTCGAATATATCTAAGTTGCCTATATCCCTTCCCTTTCCTCAAAGATTTCAAAAGAAAAAGCTTGATGATCAATTTGCCAAATTCCTTGATATTTTTAAGGAATTGCACATTAACATTCCTTTTGCAGACGCACTAGAATAGATGCCGAACTATGCGAAATTTCTTAAGGATGTTATGTCAAAAAAGCGGAAGATGACAAGCTTTGAAACGGTGAATTTGACGGAAGAATGTAGTGCAATTATCCAAAGGAAGCTACCACAAAATCGAAAGATCCGGGAGTTTCACTATCCCTTGTGCTATTGGTGGTAATTTCTTTAATAAAGCATTATGTGATTTGGGGGCAAGTATTAATTTGATGCCTTTGTCCATTTTCAGGAAACTTGGATTAGGCGACGTGAAACCAACTACGGTGGCATTGCAACTTGCAGACCGATCACTTACGTATCCAAGGGGAATTATTGAAGACGTACTGGTAAAAGTTGATAAATTTATATTCCCCGTGGATTTCTTGGTATTGGATATGGAAGAAGATCGAGACGTTCCACTTATACTTGGACGTCCTTTCTTAGCAACGGGTAAGGCCTTAATAGATGTGCAAAAAGGGGAGCTCACATTACGTGTTAATGATGAGCATGTTTTATTTTCCATATATAAGGCAATGAAATTTCATGACTCGGTAGAGAATTGTAATTTTTGGATATAGTTAGTTCATGCATTGAGGATTATGTTGATCATACATTGTCTACGATGATTTGGAATTTGGTCTAACCCACTCGTGCTCAATGTCGAGTGTTGTACTTGATTTTGATAACCAAGATTTGTACGACTATGTTTGTGCCTTAGATCATATGCGGAACTACCTAATAGCAAGACAAGAAATCGCTAGAACGCAAAAGCCGAAATAAGGGAGCCGGGCGCCTAGACTTACGCTAGAAAAGCACCAAGTTTTTCTTATTTTTTTTTTTTTTTTGTATTTTGGCCGATTTTCCCACGCATTTATTCCGCCTGACCGCCTGCCCGATTTTTTCCGATTTTTTGCCGCCAGCGCCCGCTGGCTGCGTGATGCGGAATTTTTTTTGGAAATCGGGTTGAGCTCTCAACATTGAGCGCGCACCACCGGCCGTGTGTGATGCGCCGGGTTGAGCAAGGGCAGCCCGCCGCGCATGGGCAGATCGTGAGAGATCGAAATGACAACACCACCTCCGGAACTCAAGCAATTACCTCAACACCTCAAATATGCATTCCTAGGGGCAAATAATGCAAATCCGATAATCGTTTCATCTCTTCTCACTCCTACCCAACTTGATAAATCATTAAGGGTTTTACGAAAAACATAAGTCGGCACTAGGATGGTCTATAACTGATTTAAAAGGCATAAGTCCATCCATTGTGATGCATAAAATTCGGATGGAAGATGTTTATAAACCATCGATGCAAAACCAAAGACCACTAAACCCTATTATGCAAGATGTGGTTAGGAAGGAAGTGTTGAAATGGTTGGATGCCGGGATCATTTATGCGATATCCGATAGTTCATGGGTGAGTCCTACAAAGTGGTGCCGAAAAAAAGGGGTAACAGTGGTGAAAAATGAAAATGAGGAACAAATTGCTACTAGAATTGTTACCGGGTGGCGAATATGTATTGATTATAGAAAACTTAATGATGCCACTCGAAAAGATCACTTCCCCTTCCCTTTATCGATATGATGTTGGATCGTCTTGCATGTTATGATTATTATTGCTTCTTAGATGGTTATTCCGGTACAATCAAATCATGATTGCGCCCGGAAGACTAAGAGAAAACAATATTTACATGTCCGTATGGCACATTTGCATTTAAATGCGCATGCCATTTGGTTTATGTAATGCGCCCGCCACTTTCCAACTTTGTATGATGGCTATATTTCACGATCTTATTGAAAAAGTTATGGAGGTGTTTATGGACGATTTCTCTGTGTTTGGTGATTCTTTTGATAATTGTCTTCACAATCTTTCCCTAGTTTTGCAAAATGTGAAGAGACCAATCTAGTACTAAATTGGGAAAAGTGCCATTTTATGGTACGCGATGGCATTGTACTTGGTCATCGAGTCTCTTCGCAGTTTGGAAGTTGATCGGGCAAAGATTGTAGCAATTGAGAAGTTACCACCTCCTACAAACGAAAAAGCCATTCGAGCTTCTTGGGCCATGCCGGATTTTTACTGAAAGGTTTATCCGTGACTTTTCTAAAATTTCTAAGCCTCTTGAGCCAAATGCTAGAAAAAGATGTTGCTTTCATTTTTTCCAATGAATGTTTGCGGGCGTTCGAAATGTTGAAGACAAAGATTGGTGACAAAGACCTATACTCATCGCCCCGCATTGGAGTCAACCATTTGAGCTAATGTGTGATGCAAGCGACTATGCGGTTGGGGTCAATGTTCTTGGTCAAAAGAGGGAAAAATTGTTCGATCCATCTACTATGCAAGTCGAACGTTGGACAGTGCTCAACATAATTATACCACAACCGAGAAAAAGATGTTGGCGATTGTTTTCGCATTCGATAAATTCCGATCTTACTTGATCAGGACGAAGACGATTATGCACACCGACCATGCAGCTATCAAATACCTCTTTGACAAGAAGGATGCGAAACCGAGGTTGATTCGATGGATCTTATTAATGCAAGAGTTTGATGTGGAAATCAAGGACCGGAAAGGATGCGAGAACGTGGTAGCAGACCATCTGTCTCGATTATAAAATCAAGAGGGAGCAAAAAGAGGTACGGGATTGATCAAAGAGGAGTTTCCTGATGAAAGATTACTCATGCTTGAGGCAAAGTTCCCATGGTATGTGGACTTTGTCAACTACTTGGCTGCCGGAGTTCTACCTCCGGATCTATCACCATATCAAAAGAAGAAATTCTTACATGATGTAAAGTTCTACATGTGGGATGACCCCCTACTCTTTAAGAGGTGCGCGGACAAAATCATAAGGAGATGCGTACCTCAAGAAGAATGGGAGGGAGTCCTACAACAGTGTCACTCTTCACCATCTGGCGGACATTTTGGTCCCACGCGCACCGCAGCGAAGGTATTGCAAAGTGGGCTATATTGGCCCACTTTATTTAATGATTGTTATTTGTTTGTGCAACAATGTGACAGGTGTCAGCGAATGGGAAACATTTCAAGGAAGCACGAGATGCCAATGACCAATGTAATTGAAGTGGAGTTGTTCGATGTGTGGGGGATTGATTTTATGGGCCCGTTTCCATCATCTTCGGGATATCAATATATTCTACTTGCAGTGGAGTATGTATCCCGTTGGGTAGAGGCGATTCCTTCCAAAACAAATGATGCTCAAGTTGTAATGCGATTCCTTAAAAAAACATCTTTACTAGATTCGGCACTCCAAGAGCTTTAATTAGTGATGGAGGGTCGCATTTTGTAAACAAATTGATGAGCAACTTGTTGGCAAAATATGGAGTCAAACATAAAGTTGCATTGGCATATCATCCACAAGCCAATGGACAAGCAGAAGTGGCTAACAGGGAGATCAAACAAATCCTTGAAAAGACGGTGAACATCAATCGAAATGATTGGGCGTTAAAATTGGATGATGCTCTGTGGGCATACCGACTGCATATAAGACACCATTGGGCACATCTCCATATCAACTTGTCTTTGGTAAGTCGTGCCATTTGCCGGTGGAATTGGAGCACAAAGCATTTTGGGCGGTCAAGAAATTGAATCTGGATTTTCAGAAAGCCGGTGAGGAAAGGTTGCTCCATTTGAATCAGATGGAAGAATTTCGGGATGAAGCTTACGAAAATTCCCGAATTTAAAAGGAAAGAACCAAGAGGTGGCATGACAAGATGATAAAGAAAAGAGAGTTTTTACCGGGAGAACCAGTTCTCCTATACAATTCACGCCTTAAATTTTTCCCGGGAAAACTCAAGTCTAAGTGGTCGGGGCCATTCGTGATAAAGAAAGTGTTGAATCCACCTAGGATTGTAGAATTGTTAACAAAAGAAGGCAAGACTTTCATGGTAAACGGACAACGGATTAAGCACTATTTCCACCGAGGGAAACAAGAGGAGGTGACATCCACCACCTTGCGCGATCCGTAATTTAACAAAACAGGCGTCAAGCTAAAGACGTTAAAAATAGCGCTAGTTGGGAGGCAACCCAACGGTTTTTCGTGTGACTTTCATTTTTTTGTGTGTTTAATTTCAATTTTGTGTGATTAGGAGTAATTTGACATGCGTTTTTTTTTAATGAGTGTGATTTGTGCGTTTTCGTTTCATTTTTGTGTGTTTTAAAAAAAATACATGAATTGTTGTACAGGTGCGCACGGGTAACCCGTGCGTCGGCACACCACCCGTGCGCCCTGCAGAGAGTTGGGCAAATTCACCGGGGTGGCGCACGGGTAGGCCGTGCTTGACGCACCACCCGTGCGTTGTCTGAAGAGGCTTAAATATGACGCTTTTAAACTGTCTTTTCTCCAAAACTCCCCAAATCGCGCCCCACTACCCCCAACTTCATTGCCTTCGAAATTTCTTGCAAATTCTACTCAAATTCGTCCATTTAATCCCTCCCCTATCACAATTGAACTTCACTTTACATTGAATTCGAATTTGCTTGAAGAATTGTGAGCAAAAAGCACCTAGGGTTCAAATCATCTACTTCGAGTTTAACTTAGAGAATTCCGGTAAGAACACCGTTTCTCCTTGTCAATTCGTTGTCAATTATGTATTAGGGATCATGATAGGTGTTTATTTTGATAATTTTGCTATGAATTATGTGAATTATTCTTTGAGGCAAATTATCAAACACCTTGTGGGCTTGTGTAATTGAGGAGATTTAGGATGAATTGTTGATGAGTAAGGCATGGCCAATGATTGTTTAAGCTAATACTTGTCTAGAATGGCCATAATTTTTGCTTGCTTGGGGTAGTTGATCGATCAAAGTAACGTGGGCAAGTGAATTTGCATCACCTAATATGTTAGCTTTAATCCCCTACTTTGTTGTTGCCATTGATGATATTGGGATGCTAATTGAATGTATTTCATGTACAAACCCTTCATGGCCGAGCGAAGAAACCCCCAGGGTGGAAGGAGACGTGCACGCGGGACGGCACAACGTGAAGTGGCACCGTCGGAGGTCGACCAAAATAGTCCAGAGGCATATGGGGTCAACTTGACAAATGCCGATGATCTTGAGCGATGGAATCGCTTGATCGGTCGCCAAATAGCTCCATCCCGCTATGCCGACGATGATTGTACCCAAACTTTAGGGATACATGTGGACGTGTGGCGTCTTTTCGCAAAGGTTGGATGGACGAACTTCATGAGCCGAAGGTGGCCGACATTTAAAAGATACACATTGGAGTTTTTGAGTACCGTGGAAGTACTCAAACAAGGCGGACCTTTGAATCCGTATATGATAAAGTTTCGGTTGGGAATGTTCGTAGACAACTCGTCTATGACCCAATTGAACACCATTTTCAAGGTCCCAACAAACGCTCGTACCCGCCGATGCCCCATTATGATCAATACGACTTAAGAGAATGCTTGTGGAAACACCACAAACAGGGCCGATGTTGTATGCCACAAGGACCGCCAAAGCCTCATGGATCCGAATCCGTTTTCCGGTATATACAACGCATAACCGCATCCTCCGTGTTCGCCCGAGAAAATATTGGAGGGATGACGACTAAGGAGCTCTACCTCCTCTGGTGTATGGTCACAAACACCCCCTACAACACCGCCGTCAATTTTGCCGAGCAAATCGAACAGTTAGCTAGGCGAGAAGGGGGTACGATTTCTATAGGGGGCCTCATTACCCCTATTGCCCGGCATTTCAATGTCGATTTCCGAGGCTTGGAGCCTATCCCGGGCAGCACTCGGGTTAATTTGGCATTGTTGCACCACATGAAGTTCATAGCAAATGAAGACAACACATTGGTACTTCTACAAAAGAAAGGTGATGCATTTCCGTTGCCTAACCCGCCATACACCACAGTCGATGCACTGACGGACACCACTAACTTCCTCATTTCAGTAAAAAAAAAATTGCTGAAAATGCACAAATGAAAAATTGATTGAAAAGTTGATAAACTTGGGGGGCGAAGGATTGTGAATGGAGGCGATTCTCAAAAGAAAGAAAGGAAATGGAGATAAATGAAGTTGATAAAAATGAGGGATGATTGGAGTAGCATATGGGATTGTAATGAAAATGATTGATATGCTCATCGGTCTATATACTCGAGTTTGAGTCACTTTATCCAAAATTTCCTACCCAAACCAAAGAGCCTTCATTACAACCAAATGAGAAAGTCCTTTTTGATTCACAAATTGCATACACTTTAGTGGCGGAGATATGAGACGAATTGCAAGCCTATGGCAATTTTGCGACATCGAATTGATTTGAGCGTAAACACGTCCTATATCCTTGTGAGATGAGAGTATACACTTAACTTTGAGAGTTGGAATTCAGAACATTTTACTTTGTTTACTTGAGGCGTGTTCTTTGATCAGATATTTGAGGCTTGACTGGTTTGTTGCTTGACGTTCATGATGAACAATTTGAATTTTTTTGGATCTTGGATGTGTGCGCTTTTATCCTTATCTCCATTGAGCATGTTGTGCTTGATCGTTTTTTTTTTTGAAAATTGTTGATCGGGACGGTCAACGGTGTAAGTTTGGGGGATTTTGATAGGTGTGAGTTTTGCATGTATTTTGGGGCGTATTTCGAGCTAAAATGATGGGTAAGCATGCACATACTCGCGTTAAATGTTACATATTCACTCATTGTGGAAAAGATATTACACTTTGCTTATTTTGTAGGAATTTCATGATTTTTGAAGCTAATTGAATACGAATACGAGGAAAGCAAAGTGGAAACACAGAGAATTGAGTGGATATACGAAAAGTGAAGCCTAAAAGAGCGAAAATTGAGCGTCTACGGAAGAGAAAGGGGCACACGGGTTGGGCGTGCCTCGGACACCACCCGTGCACCCCGTATAAATGTAATCGAGTTGCAAAGCATGGCGCACGGGTAGCTCATGCATCGACGCATGACCCGTTGATAAACTTGGGGTTGGAGTATTTCAATGGAATGGCGCACGGGTAAAAAAGAAAGTGCTCCGACGCACCACCCATGCGCCCTAAAAAGTTGGGTAATTTTAGCATGGTGGCGCACGGGTAACCTGATTGATATGCGGCGCACCACCCGTGCGTCATTGGAATCCCATAATCTACCCAAAAAGATTATGCCCTAAACTTGATGGTGGGTATAAAAAGGCTTTTTGGGGGCACAAAGAGATATCCCGACATTTTTGGGATCTACAACACAAGACAAGGGTCAACTCTTGGAAGGAGACATCAAGGAGACAATCGGGTTGCATCGGAGCTTGAAGAACGGAGATATATCGAGAGATTGTCGACGTTCCTAAGTTTTTCTTGCTTCTCTTTTTAGTTTCAATCTTTCATTTTCATTTGTAATGACTTTGAACACTTTGTTTATAAGTTGTTTAATCATGTGTAGCTAAACTCTTGTGATTTCATTTTTGGAAGTAGATTAATGAACTCTTGTTGGATGTTTTAATCTTCGTTGAAGTTATTATCTTGAAGCCTATTTGAGTATTTTGAGCTTATTCTTGTTTTATCACTTGATCAATGATTTAACTTGTTTGATATATTGATTCATAATTCGAGAGATGAGTTTCAATATTAGATCTTGAATACTGACACAAATATTTGCATGAATCGAGAGGTTTGTAAATATTTGTGAGGATATTTGATCTTTTGTGCTTTTGGGAGTTGAATGCTTCATGTTGAGTAGAGATGCTAGCATAAGTATTTCGATCTACGTTTTATATGCATCTCGAGAGTGAGTATAAAATAGTTTTGTGATCGCCTTATATGAATATTGATAATAACGTGGCTTGATTAAACCGACAACAAGAGGATTATTAATCGAAACCTTAACTCGAAATCCATTTCATTATCTTGATACTTCTTTCATTGGTGTTATCTTAATCTTGTATTTTAGTGATTTAAATTGTCTTAATCTCAATACAACAATCATCAAATTTCAATTGTCTAAATAAAAATAAGACTATCTTGGATCAATACTTAGCATATTAATTTATTAGTCTCCAATACGACCTTGCTACCCTATTCGATAACGTATCAAGGTACACTTTGCGGTGAAGCTAAAAATATAGGCGAACACTTAGAAATTGTGCGTCTAACTTTTTCTTTTGAAAACGTTGGGGAAAAGGAAGGGAAACATTAAGTTTAGAAATATCAGGGCTAGAGGAAGAATTAAGGGCCTGTTTGTTTATGTTTCCATGGTCCATTTCCAGTTTCTGGAGTTGGAAATAGAATTTTGAGAATTTATTGGTTTTCGTGTGGAAATTGGGATTGTGTTTGGATGAATGAATTGAAATGTGTTTTATGTAGGGTTGGAAATGAGATTGTGTTTGGTTTGAGTAGTTTTGAAATATTATTTTATGTATATAATAATTGAAAAGTTGGTAGTGGTGGGGTCCACTTCAATATTTTAATTTGAATATATAATATTATATTTGTAAGATTAAGTTAGTGAGTCCCATTAGATAGTTATAATTTAAAAATAGTAATATTTTAAGTAGATAAAGTTGATAATGGTGGGTCCCACATATATAATTGGGTTAAAATATGAAAATAGTGATTGATAAATAATGATGAGTGATGTAGGGTAGTGTATAGGTTTGAGAATAGAAATTATAGGTTTGAGATGTTGTTTTATGTGAAAAATAGAAAATGAAAATGATGATTTCCATTGGAAATTTTATGAACAAACATGATTCCACTTTTATGTATAGTTGGAAACTGGAAAGAGGCCATTGGAAACATAAACAAACAAGGCCTAAGTTTCTCAGACCCTTTTTGTTCAGCACGATGTTCCTCAGCTCCTTTCTCGGCCTCAACCTCGCCAATTGCCTCAGTTTCTGCATCTCCCGGCACATCGATCGTCATTCTAGCAGGGCGCACGGGCTGGCCGTGCGGTGGTGCACGAGCCATGCCGTCCTGCGATTTTTCAGAATTTTCTGGTATTTTCGGCCCCTCGTATTCCGTTCCACTCCTCAGACGCATGGCTTTACACTGCTCCTTTGGATTAACCTCAGTGTTGCTCGGAAACTGGCCTTTCTGATGTTGCCCACCAATAATCGTAGCTATTTGACCAATTTGGGTCTCAAGATTCTTCATCTGGGACCCCAATTGGGTGACATGGTTTTCGATTTTATCCATATTTGCCTCATCCTTGTTGAACCTGTTCCTCGTCTCACTCATAAACGAAGTGAACATATCCTCCAAGGTGGGCTTAGGATCTGCAGTAATAACACCGTTTGTCACATTAAACTCTGGTGGTGGTTCCATCACGTTCTTCGTGTTTGCGTAGGAAAATTTCTCGTGGTTCTTCAAGCCCGGATGGTAATGAGTGGGATTTTGATTGTTCCGGAAATTGTTGAAATTCTGGTTATTCACATAGTTTGCTTCCTCTATCAGATCTAGCGGAACTCCCCCATTACTTTCACTCGTGTTTCCCTCATTTGCCTTAGTTAAAGCACTTAACTGGTTTGTCAATACGGCCATCTGGGTTGTCAACTCTTTTATTGGGTCCGAATCAGAGACTTCGGATACCCTTTTCACATTAGTCCTCTCGGAGGGCCATTGATAGCTATTCATGGCCATCTCCTCCAACAAGTTGAACGCATCCTCCGGAAACCTCGCAAGTAGCGCGCCCCCTGCTGCAGCATCCACAAACGATCTAGTCTGTCCCATGAACCCATTGTAGAAGAAAGCGAGTTGTTGATCCTTAGGAAATCCGTCTTTGCGGGCACCTCCTCAACAAATCCCAGAATCTCTCCCAGGCCTCGTACAAAGGCTCAGAGTCAAACTGCCTAAACTGAGTGATCTCACTTTTAAGTTGTAGTGTCTTGCTTGGTGGGAAGTATTTGAACAAAAACCTCTGACTCAGCTCATCCCAATTATTCACACTCCCCTGAGTTAGGGTGCCTAGCCAGTTCCTAGCCTTATCCCTTAAAGAGAAAGGGAATAGGCGGCGTATAAAGATCATCGATCACCCCATTCATCTTGATAGTATTGCAAATCTGTATGAAATTCGCAAGATGAGAGTTGGGATCTTCAGACGGGAAACCCCCAAACTGATTCTGCTGCACCATCGATATCAATGCTGGCTTCAGTTTGAAATTGTTCGCATTGATTGGGACATTGGCAATTCCACCATAGTTGCAATTGATTGGGCGAAAGTAATCGCGAATCGTCTGCTGTTGGACTGCCGGAGCCACTAGAACCTCTGGTACTGGTAACTCGACATTGACCCTATTGGCCCTGTTGTTACCTCCATTTTCGCCCCCATTATTTCCTCCATTGTTACCTTCTATGTCTGCCATAGTCTGTTCTTGCTGTCTTTCTGCCCGTTTAGTAGCCGCACTATTTCGCCTAGCAAAAGCCTCAACCTCCGGTATGAACGGTGCTAATTCTCCTTGCTTCGAGCGACTGATCATGCACTACCGGAACCAACTAAAGAAACCAAGTCAACCACAGTAAAAGTAGAATTAAACAACAAACTAAAAAGAAAAGAAAAAATGTCTAGATTAAGAATAGTTCTATTTATCGCAATATTAGTACTAAAAATTTGATTAATCCCCGGCAACGGCGCCAAAAACTAGTTCGCCTATTTTTTTAGCTTCACCGCAAGTGTACGGATCAGTTTATAGGATAGGGTTTGCAAGGTCGAATCCACAAGGATTAATAAATTAATGTACCAAGTATTAGATTATAATAGTCCTATTTTTATCTAAACTATCAAAATTTGAAGTATTAGTTTTATCACTACCAAAGCAGAATTTAATCCTAAAATAACAAAGCAAAGAGCGATTGAAAGATCAAGTATGAATGGATGGATTCCTGGGTTATGGTTTCAATTAATATTCTAATTTTATGCTCAGATTAAGCAAACCAAGGTTAAACGTATTCTTCTCTATAGACCAATCACCAAAGTAATTTACCCTCTCTCTCGAGATGTATGTAAAAGCGTAGATTGGAATATCTATGTTAGCATCTCTACTCAACATTAGATATCCAACTCCCAAAAGTTCAAAAGATTATAAGATCTCACAAATATTCACAGACTTCTCAATCATGCAATCTATTTGTGTCAAGTACTCATGATCTAGTATTGAAATTCATCGGTTAGAATTATGAATCAATACATCAAACAAGTTTAGATCAAAGGCATTTTGATAAAACAAGAATTAAAGCAAAGTACTTGAATAGAGAAAGAAAATATTAACTTCAATTATCCTTAATCATCAAATAAAAGTGTTTATTAACCTACTCCCAAACCCGGGAATCACAAAGTGTTTAGCCAGACATCGAAGATAAACAATTCATAGACAAATTATTCATGATCAAAATCTAACTAATTGAAATAACGATACGATGGAATGAGTGACTCGGGGATGATGACGATCTCTCGATCTATCTTCAATCCTCGAAGGCGTGGTTGCGGTCTTGATCGATCTCTCGAAGTTTTCGGTGGAAAACTGCTCTTTTCTCTGGTTTTTAGGGCAAAAATCAACGTGTCCTTGTTTGTGGCCGCCCCGTGTCTATTTGTACTTCGTTTGGGTCGAAACCTAGTTGAAACGGATCGAACTCTGTTTTTCCCGCAGAGGGGCATGGGTCGTGCCATATGGCACGCCCAGCCCGTGCTGGGTGCCGCACGTAGTTGTCAAAATGCGGGAGAGGCACGGGCCATGCCAAATGGCACGGCCGCCCGTCTTTGGTAGCCGAACTCCATGTCTTCAAGTGTAGGATGAGCACGGGCCGTGCTAGGGAGCACGCTCTGCCAGTGCTCACCTGTAGCAATGCGTACTCGGCTATTTTCTTCCGTTTTTTGCACGGTTCGTCTGACTTCTTCTCGACTCGACTCCAAACTTCGTACTTCACATCAAATATTGGCGATTGCAATGCTCCGAATTGTTGCCAAAGTACTATAATTAATGATAAATTCCTACAAAACGAGCAAAGCGTAATCCTTTTCCACAAAACAGGAATAAAACCCTATTTACTCATATAATGCATGCATATCAACACATTTTAGCTAAGATCAAGCCCAAAATATATGCAAAATACATGTCAATCAGCCTCGTGCCTCTTTTAAAGCCCATTGCAAGAAGGATGTTGGACTAAAGCCTAACAATCCCCCTCCTAGCACCTGGCAACATCTCAGCTCCATTATTTGACAACCTCCGTTGGCCACCAAAATTTCTCAGTTATAGCGCCAACTTTGTGAGACCCCGGATTTTTCAATCGTAGACGACGCGATCGCGGGTATTATTATTATTATTTTTCCGATACAGTATTAAATATTCTGATAATTTATTTTTATATTTACTATTTATTTTGCGATTCGTATTATGATAATGGATTTAGCATCGGTTATCTATTTCATCTTAATGATCTTTGAAAACTATCTACTACTAAATTAGTATTTTAAAAATACAATACCTTTGTCTTGAAAGATCATTTAGTAAACATTATATTTTCGAAACAATAGTACTTGAGATTTACCTTATACAAAAAATACAACTTTTATATTGAAATAGCAAGTGTCTCATACTTGATTTTGTCAACTTACTTATTACTTGATTTAACTAATTTATACTTGAAATTATTTTTATTTTATGGTGTTTGTTAATGACACTTATTTTCACTTCTTTAACCATTGTTGTCGATTTCTTTCGACTTTTAACGCGGGCTTTCAATCGGTTCAACTTGTTCTTGAGCGATTAACTAATAAAACTCTTTTAGCATAATATATTTATTTTTATTTTAAAATTTCGAAATTTAAAATTTATATTTTTCAAAATAATTTTATAATTTAATTAATTGCTTGATTGATATTTTTGACTTGTACTATTTTGACTATTTTACCGCGTCACTTTGACGGGTAAATATTAATGATATATATATTTTGCAATTTATTTCATTTTATTTATTACTTGTGATCATGATCATTTACTAATTTATTTCCCATTTATGATCACTTGATTGATCATTATTACTATTTTTGTATTTATTAGTCACCTTAGAATTTTAAGAGACTATTTATTTTAGAGACTTTTACCTTATAGAATTAAGATTTTGATTTAGATTAAGTAATCATGAGACTTATAAGTGATCAAGGAAATCACTAATTAATTTGGAGATTGATATTATTCATCTAATATCATCAAATTTGGGACAAAAAAATATATGGAATTACCACAATGCCCTTAGGTGGACGGCAATGAGGATAATTTTGGTGTAGAAATATCTCCCAACTCTTGTACATATACACCTTATGTAGTCATCTTGTGTATAATTACACCATTAATTCAAACATTATACACATAATCTCATACTATAATTTTATATCATTAAAATCCCCAACATATTCCCACTCAAATTTAATTAATCCATTCAAATATCCCTTCACCAAACACCATACAAGTCTTGTTATACCCATACCTTGACTACATTCTTGTCTCCCATGCAAGTAACACAAACACAAGACTTGAATTTTTTTTCCTCTCTCATCTCACACACTACACGGCCATTAGGCCAAAAAATTGCAAGACTTGGTTCAGTTTTTACACCAACACTTATCTAGCTTGCAATTTTTCTCCAACTTCTCTCTAGAAATCCCCATCCTTCTTTCTTTCTTCTTCTTCTTCATACTTAACAAAAATACAAGAATTTTCCCTCTTAACCTCAAAAAATTCGAAACATATACCACAAGGTAAGAATTTTGTTCCTCATCTTATATTGATATCATCTAGCTACCTCCTTTCACCTCTTAATTTAAGTTTGAATTTTGGATTTTGAGGTACTTAGAAGACTACTTGAAGACATGCAAGCATGGTGGTGAATTTTAGAAGACTTGAAGAATAAGTGTTAGAGAAATTGGACTACAAGGTAAGATTTGGACACTAGAACCCTTCTTTCTTCTTCTCCCTATTTTTTTCAAATTTTAACACCCATTTTTCATTTTTGAGAAATAGGGGCTGACCTTAGGTGATTTTGGAGTTGAACCAAAATTTCCAAATTTGAAGCTTCAACTAGTTTCAAATCACCTACTACACAAGGTAAAGTATAGTCTTTCCAATTTTCTTATCACCTTCTTTTTCTCCTTAATTTTTCTCTCATTTTTCTAACTCCAAATTTTTGATATTTCTTGACTTAGGGGCTGACCTAAGTGACCTCATCCAAAGTTGTGAAATTTATCCTTTTATTTCACAATTTTCCAATATTAAGGTGGGTGGAAAAATACTTCCCAACTTCTAGGTGTTTTTATTAAAATGCATGTAGAATTTTGATCATGAGCCCTTGAGATATATAATCTATGTATTGCATGTAAATTTTATGTATCAAATCATGAAAATTCTCAAGAGTTCCTCAAAATTGCTATTTATTGAATTTTAAGTGCATTCATGTACAATTTAATGTTCTATTTGATGAATTCTTGTATGAATTGGACATGCATGTGTATGATATTTGAAATCCATGTTTTGGATGACTTATAACCTGGACAAGTCGAGCATAATTGATTAAATTTCAATTTTGGACTTAAAAATGCAAAAATGGAAAATTGGTGGACTAAATTGCAAGAAAATAAAACTTAAAGGACCCCTCTGCAAATTTCGAATTTTGGGACTGTACTCAGGTTCAAAAATTAATTTTGGACATTTTAATAAAGTTTTAAGAGTTTTAAGATAAATAAAATCAACCTTTAAAAGCCCAAGGACTAGATTGTAAAATTTTAAAAGTTTAAGGGCTACTTTGCAAATTTTGAAACTGTACCAGACCTTAATTTTAAAATTTAAAATTTTTACTCTTAAGGTACTGAAAATGACATATTTTAAATGTATTCCAAAAATCCAAGTGTTTAGGGCTTGAAAAGTAATTTTTCTAAAATTGAGGGACTGAAGTGTAAAAGACTAAACTTGAGGACCCAAATGAAATTTCCAGGACTTATGCAGCCCATGCACCTGGAAATACTAACTTAACTATAACTTAATTATATTTTGGACCCAAGGTTCAAATTTCATAACAATTGGACCCCTAAAAGCCTTAAAAGCAATTATTTCAAAATGGGACAAAAATGATATTTTCAAAAGTTAAAGGACCTAAACTTATTTCTTTTAAAAACTGCTTTTGTCCCAATATCCTACTAACCTTAGTGACATTTTCCAACTGGAATCACATTAAAAGACCTTCCGGTTTGTGAGTTCCGATTATTTTTAACTTAAGGCCCGAAATGATAATTTTAACAAATTTGGGGCCAAGGTGAGAATTTATAAAAACTCGACCTCAAAGTTTAAAAACCTGAATCTCTGAATAATTTTGAGAATTTAGAAACTGACCTCATAATTTTTCAAGGTCAGGATATTTATTTATTCAATTTTTAACCCCAAAGGTATTGGTTTTTACAAAACGGGGCTAATTGTAAATTTTCTTTTATCAAGGACCTAACCCCTTGACTTATCGGATCGTCTTGACCGATTGATACCCGATCTCGGAGAGACTTCCTCGCCTTGCGATTTTGAATCTATAACGGGACTTATGTTCCACCTTAATTTTTTCAAGATATCGAAGATTACTTATCCTTCCGATAATCATCTTCATCCAACAACTCCACCAACGCCATAATTGCCACTCGCGTTTTTCGAAAATTTTCCTAAACTGCTTCCCTGAATCAATAATACTCGACTGCCTGGTTGACTGCCTGTACTTGTAATTACTTTCATGTCTGAGTCAACTTGGTGTGTCGAGCTCACAGTCGGAATGGATACGTCGGGGATGGAACCGGCGCTTGGCCGCTATTCCACTCTTCCACCCCATCGTCCCTAATGCCGCAACCGAGGGACGGAGTTTCAAGGGAAGCGGTCGTAGTACTTGAGGTATAATCATGATTATGACAGATCCGAGCCTTGCAAGCTCCATTGTGGATTTTGTCTTTGCTATGGAGCGATAAGGTGACCGGTCTTGGACCATCTTGCACCGGGAGTTACAAGAAAGAACGAAGGAATCGTTGCCTGATCCACACGACACGGAGTTATCGCACCCATTTGGTTGGCGCTACAAATTCGCACGCAAATCGCTTACTTGTTTTGCATTGGTTGGCGCTACAAATCCGTGACGCAACCATTATTTGTCTTGCATGGGATTGGCGTTACATTTCCGCACGCAATCCTACATGTCTTGCTCAATCACATAAATACTGTGTGACCACGAACTGCTTTCTCAAACTGTATAAGTATATTACTTAAATATATTTATCACGACGCTTGTGGACTGTGTGTGAATTCATGCATCATACTCACGCGTTTTCATATAACTGCTTTCTCGCATCAACTGTGTATAGCCACACTTGCACACGATCACCCCATCCACTGAGATTTCTATCTCATCCCTACCTGTTTTCTAACCTTAGATGAGGACTTCGTTGGAGATGCTGAACCGACTACGGATTGAGCCCCTGTACTCCGCTTGTTGGATTTACTATTATTTGTTGTTGGACTCTTGTATTTCTTTTCATTCCGGTTTGTAACTGAAGGGCGTAGGACCCTTTGACTTTTAAGTTGTTATCTTTAGATCATATCGGGGATGTAATTTGGATTATGGATATTGTGGACTGTAAGTTGTAATTTGTACTTGTTCTTTATTCCGCTGCTATTGACTCTGTTTCATTGGGTTCTCGATGATATTCGTCTAGATTATTTGGTTTATTTGTATTTAAGTTGTGGATCGTCGTCGCATCCCGTTTGGGGCTTGACAAACTTTTTCAGTTCAAGCATCGCGTCATGCAAGTCTCTTAGTTCCGGCCACCCAAAGAAATCTACACCTTCACCCAACCCGTTTACCTTAATTTCAGCCACCTGGCAACCTACCTTCAGCTCTGGTCCGTTTACCTCCGTTGTGCCAGCATCTCAGTTCCATCGCTCCTGGCAACTTCCTCTACAGCATGCTTCCAAGAGAATTTGAACCCGTGACTTGCTCTAATACCAGTTGTTGGACCTCAAGCGCTTTACTGGATTAACGATTGTCCTCACAAACTAACACGAGTCTTTTCAAGCACATTTTTTCCTCACTCACGCGCTCCCTGTAAAGTTTTCCAGGAGGTCTCTCATCCCATGTCTACTCTTCAGGCCAAACGCGCTTAACCTCAGAGTTTCTATGTAATGGGCACCGGAAAAGAAGATGCATCTATTAGTATAGGTAGTCAATATCAAATTCTTTAAGCTCTCTTTAACTATGCAATCCAAATACCTCACGATTTCGAATTGATGGCGCGTCTCGCGCCTCTTTTAGACCCCATTGCAAAGTGGCGATATATTGGACCAAAGCCCAACACATATATTAAGCTCGATTATAGTGCTACAAAGTGTCTCATTGTTTTAACATGCTTGTAATGAGTACATGAAATCCTTCAAAATTAGTGTTTTAACAAAAATACAAAACCAAACTAAAAACAAAAAATAGACCACAAATGACGATCAGAGCCCAACATGCAATGGCAAAAACACTACAAACGAAGAAAATATACTCTTTATCATAAAGTTTCTAGTCTTAAAGACCAATAAGATGAAGTAGAATTATACCTTTATCACAGTGAAACCTTAAGCAAAAGAGGGTGCTTTACAGTTGATGATTCAAGCCCTATACCTCACATCACCGAAGGTAAGTAATGATAAGATTTTCGACCACAACGAAAGATGAAATGGGGAGGATTTGGATTTCTTCAGTGGGTTGTGTACTTTGGAAGATAATAGTTTGATGTTGGAAAAATAAAGTGAAAGCCATCTATCAAGACAGACAGTGTGTTTAAGCGCCAAAGATTAGTAGGTGTATTTTTGTCCGGTCACATATTCTATTTTTCCTTTGATTTTTCTTTTCCTTTTTAAAATTCTGTTAGGGGCAAAATATACTTTTCACAATTTCCGTCAGGATTTGTAATTAGCAAAAACTTCAAGGATATTTTTTGTAATTTTGCAAGTTTTCTGGGTTTTTTTGTAATTAAACTAAACCTCAGGGGTAAATTTTGTAATTATCCCATACAAGAAAAATTGAGGTTTGATTCTCTCTTAAATGTAACGGACAACTATAATACTTTTACAAATATAATGGAGTGCTTCTAATGTTTTTGCTTATGAATGGGATAAAGTGTAATGCAAAATCAAATTTCAAGAGGATTCTTATAATTTTCAAAAATCTATGAGTTTTTTTGGTAACTAATTATCCCAAACAAGAAAAATTGAGGTTTGATTCTCTCTTAAATGTAATGGACAACTATAATACTTTTACAAATGTAATGGAATGCTTCTAATGTTTTTGCTTATGAATGGGATAAAGGGTAATGCAAAATAAAAAAAAAATCTATGAGTTTTTTTGGTAGCTACTCCAAACCTCAAGGGAAATTTTTGTAATTATCTCTTATAAATATTTCCAATTCTGCTATCCAAAGAAAGTAGAAAAAGATGAAAATAGGGGTGACATGCGACAATCAACATCCATCTTTTACAGTTATTAGGAAAGTCAAAACCTTTCTAAATTTCAAATGTGAAAGTTAACTTTGAGAAAATGACTTGATGCAATGTTTTGAAAACCGGACCGGACCGGACGGTTCGACCGGTTTAACCGGGAACCGGTCACATGTCCGGTTCGGTTTTGTAGTAAATCCGGGTGGCTAAAAAACCGTTGCCACCCGGTAAAACCCGGTGGAAAACCCGGAAACCGGTGACCCAATTAAACCGGTTCAAAGACAATTTTTTTTTGTTTGTTTAGTAAATATATATTTTTTTGTTTTATTTCAAAAGTTGAAGGAAATATGTTTAGTGAATTTGCATATAATTTCTCCGTACATTCGATTTACATACATATTTGGATGTTTAATTTTTAAATTTAGCTTTTATTTGTATTTATATTTATTAGTTTTTTTAACATTTATAGTTGTATTTATCTTGTACATGTGTACACATATATATACATTTGTACGAGTCAACCGATTTTTTAAGGATGATTAGACCGGTTGAACCGGTGACCCCATGACCCAGTTATTAATCCGGTTCGATGTCCGGTCCGGTTTAAAAACATTGACTTGATGTTTGGATGGGTTTGTGTCCTGGTGGCGAGCGCTCTCCTTGGAGAGTTTGAGGTCACAGGATCGAATCCCCTGACTATCGCTGGAGTGTGGGCTTGGGGCTTGGTTTCATTACTAGTGTGCGAACGCTCGTAAATTATTGAATTCCACCAACAAGACTATCAAACTAAAACCTTTCAAAAGCAACGTAGCATATCAATTGCAACCAAATACCACACAGGGAAAATAGCTCGTGGCTAACTGCAAATACAGTAATAACATATAGTTGAAATGATCCTCAACTTATGCATGAATATTTCTACAAAGTCCATATAGATCCACATTTGCAATGCCTTAATATATATATATATACAAGCAAATTAGCTCCATCACAATCGACTTCAGAACTCGTACATTCAAAGAGTAAAATGAATGCTAAATATCGTAGATATCATTACGCACCATCGTCTTCAGCAACCATCTGCAGAAACACCCGGCCCAAGTTAATATCCATTAAACGCTTTCTTCGCCTGGACTAAAATTGTTTCTGAAGCCTGTCAATTTAAGTTCCCAACCAAAAAAAGAAAAATCCTATATGCTTGGAAGCAATCTTACAACATTGTGTGCATGTAAACACATTACTTAGTACTCTATAAATATATCCCATTCATGTTGTTTTCTGGAATTCTGCTCCCGCACGCAATCTTCACTTCATTAAACACTGATTCACTGGGTTCAAAGCCAGACATCTTCATTTCATAAAGAACTCTCATAGCCTCTCTGCAGAGGCCGTGTTGCATATAATTCATAAGCAATGCATTGCAAGAGGCAATGTTCCTCTTATTATTACCTATCTCAAACATACTAGTTGCATCGTTCAAAAAACCACACTTTCCATACAAATCAATCAGTGCACACTGCACAAAACCATCCGACTCAAGTCCTAATTTCGTCGCATTTGCATGAACTTGTCGGCCGCACCCTATATCCCCCATCCTCCTACAAGCCTTAAGAACAGTCGAAAATGTATAGCCGTTCTTCCTCACTCCCTCCCGTCCCATTTCCTTAAAGACACTAACCACTTCCACGAATTTATCATCACTACAACAGTTCACGATCCTAGACGTCCACACAACCGTATTTCGAGAACGAACCTGTTCAAAAACGCTTTGAGCACCCTCAAAACACTTCACTTTCCCATAATAATTAATCAAGAAACTACTCAAAGCAACACTTCTCGAGTAACCCATTTTCAATAACCAACCATGCACTTGCATTCCAAGGTCTAAGTCCGTGGTACATAAACAAGCTTTAAGAACGCACACAAGAATTCCCGGAACCGAGAATCCCATCTGACTATCACCAAAATTTTCAATTTCTTTTTCGTGTAGCATTCTAACAAACAACTTTGCGGCTTCACTGTGCTCCCCATTTTCAACACAACCAGCGATCACAATCGCCCACGAGTGAAAATCTGTCCTAAACATTTGATCAAACAGTTGGCGCGCATGTCCGAAGCACCCACAGGACACGTACATTAACAAAATTCGATTAACCAAACACAAGCTCAAACGAAGCCCACTTCTTCTCACATGTTCATGCAATTCAATGGCTTTTAAAGGGTCGCCCAATTTGGTGCATTCTTTGATGAGTGAAGTATAAATGTCAATTGATATGGGCAATTTGAGGCTGTCCATCAAGTGTAAAACGTCAGAGGTGGTCGTAACGGGTTTGGTGTTTGACTTCTTGGGTCGTGATTTGATTCTTATGGGTTTGGATGTCTTATATTCGGGTCTGTGCAGAGGCAATTGGATTTGAATTGGAGGGTTAGCAGTGAAAGCGTTGAGATATTTGTATGGAGTGTTGATAAGGAGAAGGGCTGCTTTTGCATGGGGATGGGGTGCTATAATTTCCATTGGGGCAGAGCATCGAATTTGCGCGCTTCTTAGGAGAAGTTAATGCCTTTATGGTGTACTTTTTATTTGCCTATGATCAAACTTTTGGAGTTGGGGGAATTCTTCTAAACTTGGAAATTTTGGACCGTATAAGCTTATGGGATCTCACGGTTTATATTTTATCTCATTAATTTTAAACTTAATAAATAAGGTTATTTTAGTCATTTTAGATTATTTCTTTTTCTGTTTTTTTTGCTTAGGAAAATATGATTGTGATTTGTGAATTATTTTGCAACTTAATCAAGAAAAAAAAATTACTAAAACATCTGATATTATGTGTGTGTGTGTTTACACCCGAAAGACTTCTATCTATATTCATATATTATTAAGTACCCATATTACTCTTAACGTAAATGTACTTTCAAACTAGCTACAAATTTCTGACCTCCAATAATTATTTACAAAATAATTGGTGAGGGGTTACGTATGAAACATGAATTCATTCGTAAAGTAACGTTAAGATATATCTGGTTATATTTTAAAAAAATTATCAACAAATTCAACGATTTAAGATTACTAAATATGAGGAAGATTAAGTAAAAGTTGAGAAGAATGACAATGTAATCAATATAGAAACTATATGTCTACAGTACTTACTTGAAAACAATAAAAAGAATAAATAAATTTCTTCCTATGTGCATGCTTTAAGATACAAGTCTCAACATATACGCATAATAATGTATAATAATCAACAATCAAATTCAGAAATTAGAAACTAACTCTTAATATTGAAAAACAAAGCCACAAACCCCTAGGTACAGTTTCAATGATCAGGTAAATCTTGATCAAGGTAGACTAAAATTCAATCATACTAAGAATCACTGAGATCAGTAGAAATTAAGATGAAACACAACAGCTACCACTGCTAGTTGCTACTTACAAGTGCAGTGCATAATTTCGACTTTATCCTTTCACAAGAATTCCATCAGTAATCCCAAAAGTTTTCTCATTTCACAGAGAAACCAATAATTGTTCTCAACGGGCATTTAGAGAGAACCCAAATGAAGTTTCAAGATGTACCTTACAACTGCCATATTGTCGAATCACAAAAGATGACATGTAGAACATCGATCTAACATCCCAAACCAGCCATATCTCGGGTTTTTGCATTTTTCTATTTCCTCATAGGAACTTTCTTAAGTGACTCTTGTATCACATCTGGTCCGTCAATATGCAAAACATCCCGTTTTCTTGCTCAGGACAGCCATCCAAAATATTAGTCCTTGATAAGTCAGCTTACAGCAGGAGATGCAATTTGATTGCCTATTCGAATTCGATTAGGTGAAGGCCTAGCGATGAGACCATCAACAACCCAACCTGCAATCTCACCGTCATTTTTGACATGGTTGAATTCCCTTTGTACATATTCCAGAGATATTTGAAGCCTTGACCCAGGTCTGCAGTCATCAACTATGATAGTTGATTTGATTCCAGCATTTCTCTCCAACCAGTATAAATAACACACCTGAAATAATGACTTCAGCATGTCTTGTGCTGACGAGCTCTCTTTTAGCACAACCTGATTAAGTGCAGAAAAAAGACAAAAAGAAGCAGAAACATTACCGTGAAGTGACTTATTGCTGAAATTTCTACTACATGCAAACCATATGCCGATAATTAAAACAATATTCTTTACATTTTAATTATGTGTAATTCCATATAGTTATATTATAAGATGTAATAATAGTCAAGATCACAACAATAATATTAGAAACAAATCTTATTTATAAAATAACGGTGGTTATAGTAGTAGCAATTATGAATTAATTAACAATATAATATTAATAATGATACATTAAAGTTGAGTTAATTATAAAAACTAAAAACCATATTAATGTAATTATAAAAATCAGTTTTCCCTTTTTTTTCTCTTTGGCATGTGCGCTCAAGCTCATATAGGCTCAACCGTCAACAAGCCAAACTAGAGCTTGCAAACTTTCAAACATCAGGCCTGCAATTTTTCTTCAAATATCAAAAGACTCACTGATTTGCAGGTCTAATACTTTCCAGAAGTATGTACAATGTATCCCAAGTAGACGCAACTAGGTGAACTTAGGATAAACAAACAGCCACAGAAAATGAAAATGGAGATATGGAAAAGAGAGGATTCAGAATAGAAATGCATGGAAAAGAGATATACGTACACAATATCTTCCTTTAAGCTCTGCCAGAATATAACCCTCAGCCTTGTATAACTCTAACAGAGCAATAGCCTCTTCCCTGCTCTTCACAATATCAGAGAGCTTGGAGCCCAGTTGTAAACGGCGATCGATATGAGAAGCGGCATCCTTTGCATCAGTAGATAGTACTTCAACTTGTTCCTGGATAGTACAGGACATAAGTAATCATTAGATAAGGGCATGACAATAAACCTACCAAGTTAACCCTTCTTTTCTACTTTTATGCGTTACAAGTGTAGAAACGTCAATTGCTGAATATTCAACAAAATGAAGAGATCTTACAACTGTTAAATGGGAATCTACTATATTACTACTAACAGAACCTCTAAAACTCTTAATCTTGATTCGGCGCATACTTAATCTTGATTAGGCGCATATCCCTCCGTGTCTAAAAGGTTTAACTGCACGGAGTGATGATAAGAATGAAACTAAAACACAATCAAAGAACTATCGCATAGGTTTAATAACTCTAAACATAAAGTAGAATATACTGTATTTATTCTAGATACATATTTTCAGTGGATGTGTTTTAGTATGTGGATGTGCATACATGCACATAGCTAATTAAATCAATTATTTCCCCTCCTGATTTCAGTTTAGTGAGAAGCGAATATAAGTTTCACTTGAACTATTGAATAGATGCTAATTCGCTAGTCATTAATAATAATACTACTCAAATATGTCATAAACCAACCTTCACCTGTAAATATTGGGGAAGATACCTTCTTAGTGTTGAATGATGACTAAAACATCGAGAATACACGCTTTAGGGGAACGAAGAGTAACGTACTTGGTCAGTTTACTACTATTTTCACAGACAGATGGGGATGACTCACACAATGGTGACTTAACAATTTACAATGATCGAGCTGCAATATCTTCGTATTCATATTCAATGCCAAAACACATAAAGAAAAATAATAATAAAAGAAAATGACCTACTTCAGATGTGGGCTTTAAAATCAAAAGAGGAAAAGCTGGGAAAAACGGCTCCTCATCATTGACTTCTTTAACTGAAGGGACCAGTCCGCTGAGCAAATACTGACTGAAGACTAAGCCTGTTGATATTTTGGGAACAGCTTAGAAATCATTTTCTACATGCACAGTGAAGTACACCAACAAAAGGCATAAAAAAATGATGCAATAAAGAACAAAAGCCCCATAAAGCTGAATAAAAAAGATCTAGCGCATGTAAAACAATAGTGGGATCTACGGAATTTACACATGTTTCCTCCATCATTGATAAGTTTAAATGGCAATTAATGCGTACAAGTGGCACTTCTGCCACATTGAATGATTCAAAAACTAATCATACATTAGAATGAGTTTCACTATTTCTCATGGGCCCAATCACTCCATTGAGTCATAATTAGTTGACAATATATAGGTTTTCTCCGGCAATGTACTTCTATCAGTTACTACACCTAGATAAAATCACAAGAAGGCATCCCTATGATCTGATTATATTTCCAAATGCCAATCTGCTTTTCTCTCTCTCAGTAATGTACAAAAATACATGATTGATACTTTTCATAAAATTATAACATCCCATCATTAAGCTCCATCAACTCCCTCTTATGTGCTAACCCAATGGATGTATAACAACGTACCAACAAAAATATCGGAAATTCTGTTCGAGCACAATAACGTCCACTGAATGCCAAATCCAATATAAACTAGCTTCAACAGGATCAGAAACGAAATGCTAACAAGGTTCCAATACAAAAAATTATGTAACTACAAGAAAAGACAGGACATACTTGCCCGATATGGATTTAAAGTCCTTAGCTGAATGGATTGATATGATTTCAGATTGCAGAACATGTGGATCCAAGTTATAACACCAAAAGAAGCAAGAGAAAGAGCCGTAGAAGATTGTACGCCATTAGCTAATGTTATGCCAAGCATAATTCCAATGGATTTGCTCACCATTCCCTGAGCTTCACCTTTCGCAATCACCTGCCATAAGAGATTCCTTCAAGATGTGAATTTTAGAGACTTCCAGCAATCAGTGGGGAAATGCAATGATCATGTGCAATTTAAAAAAATCAAATAGATATTTACCTCTGCAAAATTCCTCTGAGCAGCAAACCCAGCATAGAAACAACTCCTTGTAGCTGCCTGTCATATGTAAAGTTTCTAGTGTAAGAATAAAAACAACCAAGTGGTATGTGCATTCCACACAAAGGAACATAAGACAATGTACAGTAGTGGAGGCTCTTCAAGACTAAATGATAAAAAAAATCATAATTGGGTATGAGAAATCAAAAGAATTTTTAAAATATGTCAATCTAATAGAGAAACTTAATGCAAATGACAGTAATTAACTATTTCGCATGCTAATGCTGACAACGAGGCCAATGTTTACTCTTATTTTGACAAACAATTTTTATACTACCTTGAGAAAGCAAAAACTAATCAGTATGATGCTAAATTGTTCCTCTGATATAATATAATACATCAACAGGTTCCCAAAAATCAAAAAATATGTTTTATCAGCAAAAAGACCTACTTGAAGTCATTAATACCAGCACCACTGTGCGAATTCATCAAAAGTGAATCAAACATAGGCTGCTTCCAAATTGATGATATCTAACGTGGCAAACTTTCCTGGCAACATTGTTATTACAGGTGTGCCTTTTGATCATTAAAATTAAATATCTTGACTGTTTAACTCAAAGAAAGTTATCAGCTAGTTTTACTCATAAGAGTATTGTATACAGAGTCATGGAAATTGAAAATAAAATAAAATCTAATCAACACCTTACTGGCTCTAAAAGCAGTGTGCTTGCTGTTCCATCTTTTTAAAGTTACCTGAATTAATGCAGCCGCAGATCTCCCAGCTCCAGCAACCGCACCAATTAGAACAAAAAGATGTGGAAATGCGGGAGTCAAAATTTCCATTCCAAATGCCGCATTTTCCAGAAGATCAGCAAATAGCCTCCAACCCTTCGGATTCACGTCAAAATGTCTCCCATACTTTGACAACATTATCTTACTGAGATATCCAATTCCATCCTTGAGGACCCAATTCACAGCCGCTGCTGTAGGAATTGCCCCCTTTCCTAATCCAACAGCATAAAGCAAAGCCTGCCAATTGAAGATCAGTGACAAAAAGTCACCCACAAGCCACAACACCAATAAGGAAACTATCAAAGAGTTCATTCATGCACATGATACAAATACGAATGGACTGCCTACATCTCTTAACTTACTCAACAGTCTGGGTTTAACATTTCATGGTAATTTGATACTCTACCGACTATTCAATCACATATCAGACACCAGCACGTTTAAGCAAACTATAATCTGCAACATAAGTATCCAAAACCACGAACAGGATAAATTTGAAAATGTTGCTGCAAGGCCAGCACTGTCATATGACCCTAAGTGTGTGATTGCTTGTCCTTTCTTTTCATTTATTTCCATTTTAATAGATAACAATGAGAAAACATTATATTTTACACTAAAAACATTGTTCTGAAAAAAGGAAAAAAAGGATTTTAAAGAGTGAGTGATTATAGGATCAAAGTGTATTCATTGATTCTTTTTAGTGAAATATTGATTCAATGTGAATGCTGACTGGAAAAGTTAACGGAACAATATATTTTGTCAAATGAAAGTGTAACAGCGGTTTACGTAAATACTTTTTTAGTAAAACGATGAACGATGATTAGATATGATTGGTCATTGGTAAAGTTAAATGAATAATATATTTTGTAAAATGAAAGTATAATGATGAGAGCTGATGTGAATCATGTGAATTATCATTGATGTGAATCATTGAATTATCATTCGAAAGTCAATCCTCTATCTCCCAAGTCCCAACATAATATTCTACAGAATTTCTCCTACATTTAGCCATACATTACATCTCCAAGCTCAACCAGTTAGAAAAAGTAATGAACAAATTATGTAACAAACTGCTTTATCATGCATCATTCGTCAACACAAAAGACCCTAATCAATAGGATTCTATTAAGTATTAAATATACAAGTCGAAAATTTACTACCTGAGTTGCAAGCACTCCACTAATTTGTGCGGCAATGCCCTGAACCCCTCTCCAAAGAGAATACTCAAGATAGTCGCTCGTTACGCTCTCCGGAAACCCCTCTGGAAGCATCACACTCATGGCCAGATCCCTACATTTCATCCAAACATCCCCCAAAGTCAACAGAGATTTGGACTTACCACCTTTTGACCACCAAGACCACATGTTTTCGGGAATAATAAACTCATCCTTCGAATAATCCGGCACCAGCTCCACCCTCTTCCCACCCCTAATTTCAAACAAGACCTCCTCGTGATTTCTTGATAAATCATCAGTTTTCGCTCGCGCCGCAGAAGATGATAAAATGAAGTAACCTAAGGAAGCTGATAAGGAAATGAGTAACAAATAAACGTGTTTGGGAAGACATATGGAATACGAGTCTTCTTCTTGGCTGAATATGAAGTGAAAAGGCAAGAGAAAGGACGGGCGCCGATTAAAATTAAAGAAATTGTTGTTCCCATCATCCCCACTGCCACCATCTCCGCCGCTTCCGCCACCTCCTCCGCTGTTATCGTCGTTTATATTGCAGTGGAGGAGTGAGTTGGAGTAATTGAGGGGCGTGAAGTGGGAAAAGCGGTTGTGTTTATGTGCTTGGACGTGAAGAATTAAGCGTTTGTCCGTGCGGTATTGACGGAAGGCGGAGGCGATCAAGAGAGTGGCGTCGGATACGGAGGTGGTGGCGGTGGGCGGGAAGGAGAGTGGATGAGGTAGGTGAGGGAGGGAGAAGGGGTTGCAAGCGGAGCAACCCATAACTGCGGCGTGGGTCGAGAAATCAGTTGTGGCGCCTTTTACTAATCTTTCTCCCAATCTGAACGACGTCGGTTTTGACAAAAGACCAGGCAAAATTGGCCTAGTATTAGCAAGTCCATTATTTTCTGTTTATTGCTGGGCCAGAATGGGTGCTGTCTGGTCAACGAAGTGGACTTAAAATGAAAGCTAAAAATTGACAGTTCTACTTGGGCATACGCCCATTAGCCATCAGAAATCTATTGGGCCGTCTGCAGGCCCAAGTATCACGAAGAGACGTCAAATGTGGTGGGAAAACGAAAATACTAGGGAAAAGGACATAAATACCCTATTTTCCATACTCAATCCCTGCACAATGTCCATTTTCAGCTGATTATGGACAAAAATACCCATTTCCGCCGATTTTTGACAAAAATACCCACTTTCCGTTGATTTTTGACAAAAATACCCATTTTTCGCTGATTTTTTGCGTTGGTTTCTTTTTTGTTTCTTTGTTGTTTCTTTGTTGTTTCAAACATGTTTGTTGTTTCTTTGTTGTTTCATACCTGTTTCATTTATATTTCTTATATGTTTCACTTAGTCAATTTTTCATTGCATTCCACAGTTGCATGGTGGAAATCTCAGTTGTGGCATGCTCAACTCTGCGATTCTCGATGCATATGATCTTTCTTAATCATGTTCTTGGAGTTTCTTCCTGTCCCCAAATGTTGCTCACTAATTCAGATGGAACTTCCCTTTTGAATCCTTATTTTGATCGAATTAAACGATAAACATCTCCGCATCTTTCTTTTTTCCTCGATCACCTCTCCGAAGTTGCCTCATGTAATTTCTCTTACTATTACGATCGAGATCTAAATGCTTTGAAACTCAAGCGATATCATTCTCTTTCTCGCACACATATTTACCAACTCAAGATGCAATTGCTTACTCAATAAAGGTTCTAAATCAATGTAATCATATTTGGATGAGGTAAAACTGCTTTCTTATGTAAATGAAACTGTAAAAGATATTACATGAACTAAAAAGCTGAAGAGTATATGGGGAAAAACTACACTATTTCTCTAAATTTAAAAGCAATTTACTACAAATTTTTATCACATGATCCCCTGTTTCACAATTGTTTCTTACATGTTTCATTTATGTTTCTTACATGTTTCAATTGATTACACCATCATTAAGATTTACATAACAACAATTCTCTAAAATCATTGGGAAGTGGAGGTAGAAACTCAATATCGTTGTCATCGTCATCACCATTTTGCAGTTTCAACTTAGCATAATTGTGAAGCAGATTACTGAGTCTTATTTGTTCATTCTCTATCTCGAATGCTTCCACGTCCATAGCATTCCCAACAATAAAATGCTCGGCATAACAAGCAACAAAAAATCACACATTCACTATAAAATAAAAAAAAAATACATAGTCAGATAGATAACACAACAAATCAAAAATAATAAAAATAAATAAATAAATGAAAAATACATAAAAGCACAAAAGAAACATAAAAGCAACAACATCAAAAAAACGAAAAACTTCAAATCGCAAAATAATAAAAGAACACAGAAAAATCATGCATCAGCAAAATAGTTTTTGAAATATTACATTTAATTTGAAGTAATATTTTAAAAAGAAAAGTTCTTACAATATTAAAAAATTCAAACAAACATTAATCACACATTTCACAAAGATAAAAATTTGGGTAAAAAAAATTCACAAACAATCTCTAACACATTTGCTCGACTCCTTTACTCCCCCGAGTAAACATGCATGTTTGATCAATTTAATTTAAGGACAGATGAAACAAAACTCAGAAAAAGCAGATGAGAAGGAAAGATTTTTCACAAGTTACAACGAAAACTTCAAATAAGTTCCAAATGCTTTTCACTTGACGCCGAGATATCAAAAGTCAAGACAAAGAAACTTAAGCTCGCTTCCTAATCAACTCTTCATCACTTTTCCCACCACTAACACTAGTCTCCTCGCTTTATCCCAGAAGTCACACATTCCAAATGAGTCCCAAAATCACACTCACGACAATAGTAAACCCAGGCCATTCGTGAACCGGATTTTTACACACATCGCACAGAAATGTCACCTCCGGACTCGCCTCCGCCGCCGGAGACGAATAGTAGAGAGTCAAAGCGTGCTTATGGTCCGAGCAAATGGCGCAGTTGTAAGCAAACGCCTTTCCATCTTTCAGACACGCGTTGCAGGTGAGTCTGTCGATGTACGACGGGGCAGAGAGCAAAGTGAGGGGGTGAATCCATCAAAGAACTTCGAGTTAATTGGTTAGGTTTCGTGAATTGGGTTTCGTACATTGGTGGGCATATTTGTCATGTTTATGACCGGATTGGGCATATTTGGAATGGGGTGGTATTTTTGTCATTTTCTCAAGAATCAGGGCATTTTGTGTAATTTCCTCAAAATACTAAAAGAAAATTTTAGAAAGAAGCACAAAATACTATTATCTGAAGAGATGAAAATATTTTCTCAACATCCTCTCATTAAAAAATCAAATACCAAACACACCTTAGTGTCGCGAAAAAATTAATGTCCATTTTTAAGATATTTATGCAATTTATCTAAAAGTTATCTAAGTAATAAAGATTTCTCTCGTGTATCGAGAGCGTTGAGTTCCACCTCTCATCTATCGAGAGTTTAGAGTTGTTTTTCTCTTTTGATTTAAATTTCTTTGTTAGTGAGTGTTTTAAATGTCCACATGGAATCAAATATAGCATAGTTCTCTCTTCATAATTGTTGGGAAAATTTATTGTTTAGATTTTAATGAATGCCATGTAAAACTTAGACTAGAAAGTTGGCACCACATTTTCTTTGTAATTTGTATTGAAATAGATAGGACTGTACTAGCTGAGTCAAGTCAGCTACGCTTGGACATACAAGAAGTCAATCAAGATCGGGATGAAGACTCATTGTGAAGCAGGTGAGTATAGCAAGGAAAAAGAAGACAAGAACTCGATTGAAGGAGTAGCAGCTATGATACAGCTGTGTGAAGTGTAAGTCAAGTCAACTCAAGATAGTCAAGTCTCAAGTTGAAGTGACAGATGAGTCATCCAATGATTGAGAGCTGACTCGAAGTCACCTGGGGAAGTTAGGAAAAGGCAGTCAAGTCAAGACAACTGAAAAGAATTCGTTGCACAGAAGTCAAGAACATTACCTAAACAAATAATACTTCCATGCTGCCATGTCTTAAAGTGCTCACCCTGCGTGCAAAAGGAATAAACCAATGGGAAGATCGCACCTTGTGTCGACTCAAAAGTCAATGTTCATTTAATACGAGGAAATGTCAAGATCAAGGATCGCAACAAGGCAAGCTAACGACCATAAGTGTCTTTTGAAAATTAGCCTATCTCTTCAACGGGCAAATTTTCAAAAGAGCACTATAAATGCTGGGGAATCAATATGAGAGAAGATTACCTGAACCACGAACACTCAAGCTATTATTCAAGATGTAACCTACAAAAACAATATTCTCAAGTTATTCAAGCTAATCCTCCTCAAGCCTAAACTTCAAGAAATCAATCCAACATCAAGTCATGAAGGAAAGACAACTTCAAACTCAAGAAAGAGGAAACTTTTGAAGAATCAAAAGGGGTCTACATTCCAAGGAGGATCAGAGAAAGGTTCAAGGATGAACCAGTCTCAAGTTATTGGAGGGCTTCGTGATCAAATCCAAGAAGCTTGAGCAAGTGAGTCAGTAGTAGCAAGAAGCGCCCGTGAAGAAGTTTTCGAGTCGGATGAGAAGCCGATTGTGTGACCAAGGCATCTCCGTTTGAGTCCCAAAGGATCAAGTCGGTTGTGTGATCAAGACTTGCATCCTGGGTGATAACCACTTTGTACTCTGATCAATACTTAGTGTATTCCTCCAGGAATTGGAGAAGAGAGGATTAGAAGAATTACCCCATCTTCGAATCTCTATAAAATTTATTGTGTCATTTACATTTCAAAGATTTACTTACTACATATTATTTAATATCTCACGATAATTTGCTATCCAATTAATATTTAACAAAGAGCTAAAACCAAGTGTTAAAACACATTTAAACCAAATTCAAGGGTGTTAAGTCTTCCGTTGAAAATCTCATCACAGTCGAGTTAAGTATTAGACTAAATAGCTGAGTTATTCTATCAACAGCTCAATTGAGTCTGTTGAGTGGCTAACTCTGCTGGTTAACTAACTTAGCTGTCCATCAAGGACATAGTTGTGAAATTAACTCTGAACTAATTTAAAAAAGACTAAATCGAAAAGTTGGTAAGGTTTATTCAACCCCCCCTTCTAAACCTTACTCACACCCCTTGGGACCTACAAGTGATATCAGAGCGGTTGGTTCATTGAGCCTTCCGCACTGGTTACTGAACTAGATCTCCAAGTTTTCAAAGAAGTTTTTAACACTTGTTCTTTCAAAAGCCATTTTTTAAAACAACAAAGTTATTCTCATGGAAGCAAATTTGACATGCATTCCTATGTTCACCATTGAAGAATTTGATGACTGGAAAATACGTATGCAGGATCATTTATCAACTTTACATGATGAAATGTGGATAGTGATAGAGGATGGGCGACTGCAAATAATGAAGGTGAACACAATCGCAAGGAGAGTCACTGCTAGCCCAACAGGAAGAGGAGAGGTCGCTTCTCCTCTAGAGACTTGACTATGGTTGAAAAGCCAAGAGCCGAGTGGACAAATAATGACAGAAAAATATACAACCTTGACAATGTAGCCAAGAATATACTTTACAAGACTTTGGACAAAGCCATGTTCAACAAAGTCAAATCTTGCAAAACAACCAAAGAAATCAGGATAAATTAACCTTAATTTGTGAAAGATCCGAGCAAATTAAGGAAAACAAATTATCTGTTGTTGTTCAAAAATTTGAAAACTTTAAAATGCTTGCAGGTGAAACAATGGACCAGCTGGATGCTAGATTCACTAAAATTTCAAATGAGCTCTCAGCACTTGGGAAAGAATACACACAGAAAGATATATGTATGAAGATACTGAGGAGCATCCCAGCTGAGTGGGAAATGAAGACCATGGCTCTAAGGCACTCGATGGACCTATCAAAAACATCCAATCATGAACTATTCTCAGACCTCAAAGCCTATGAGTTTGAGCTGAGAAGAAAGATCAAGAGGAGATAGCTGTGCCCAAACCAGCTGCACTCATTGTCAAGGAAGGGAAGAGAGCTGAGACCAAAGAAGTCATTGACCAGGAAGAGATTCCCTTGATGGTTAAAAGATTCAACAAGTTCTTTAACAAGAACTACAAAAGAAACAAAGGTGAATCCTCCAGAAGACATTCAGCTCCCTCCAAGTCAAAGGAAGATAGGCCACCAAAGAGAGCTGAGTATCAAAAGGTCGAATATCAAAGAGCTGACAACCCAAGAAATTAAATGAGAGAGCTGATCAAAAAGTTGAAAACTTGTGTTGGAATTGCAGACAACCAGGACACTTTGCCATTGACTGTCAATATCCTGTAGTCAATAAATACAGAATGAAGAAGAAAGAAAAGTCTTCGAGAAAGAAAGCAAGAAAAGAAAAGAGCAATGTTGGCTTCGAGACTCGCGATACAACCAAGTCAAAAGCGGCAGACTCGAGAGTAGTGAAGCGACTACTCAAGTGACTCGAAGAAGAAGCCTTAATATGTCTAATGGCTAAGGAACAAGATCAACCCGACCAAGAAGATGAGGTACATTCTAACTCATCTCATTCAGATTCTAGTGATAGTGAATGTGACACACACACTTCATCACCCACTGATCTTTATGATTCATTAGGCAAAATGATGAAAGACTTTGAGCACATTAAATCCTCACACTCACTATTAAATGAGGAAAACGGCCACTTCAAGAGCTAAAACTCACAAATGACTAAGGAGCCGAGTACTCTAAGTCACATAGGCGATGAGAACAAAAAGTCAAGGTCCGAAAATGCTAAATTAACAGCAGAGATAGCTGCTATAGAAAAAAGAGAAAATGATCTCAAAAATATGATTGCTTCATTCACAAAGGCATCTAAATCATTGGATGATCTTATCATGAGCCAAAAAGAATGTGAGGCGAGACAGGTATAGGATTTAATTCCTTTGTGCATAGTCAAACTCCAAGAGTGATCTTGGAAAAGGGATCTTCAATTAATGAAGCATCTCAAAAACCCAGGACACCAAATGTTGCACACATAGCTATTCCAAAGCACAATCACAAACAAACTGGCCTTGGATATAAAAGAAAAGGAAAACAACCAGTTGAGTATGCTGAGAGGACAACTGAGAAGAAATTCAGCAGAGTTCCTCAGCAAACTCCAAACAGGAAGTACTTTGTAAAGAAGAAACAGAGCTACCAAAAGCCCCAGAAGTTCTATAAAAGGAACAAATATGACGGGAATGGTAGAAACTACCCAAGTCAAGCTGATTGGAATATTGTGAAATATCAAAAAGACCTATGGAATACAAGCCTAAATGGCAAAGGCCTAGAACTCAAGAAAGGTCATTCCAAAGGCAACAAAGCTATTATCACCACATATGCACCCAAGCACTACACTCAGAGATATCACAATTACCCAAAGAAGGAAATTGCTAAAACACACACACACAGGCATACAGACAAAAGAGACAGTTGTATGAACCTAAAGCCCCCAAGAAATTTGCCAAAGTGAATTATGATTATGGCACGAGATAGATGGCAACCCCTTGAGTCAAATCATTTAGCTATAGGTTGGTTGGATCATCTTACAAAGACTAACCCCTCAGACCCGGCAAGTATGGGTACCTAAAAATTAATTTCCTTGATTGCAGGTTTCAAAGAAAACGGTTGAGTGCCAAGGAACCTGGTACATGGATAATGGTTGTTCCGCATACATGACAGAAATAAGAAAAATCAAAAATTCAAGGAGATTAGAGGTGCAAAAGTCATATTTGGAGGAAATGAAGCTCCAAAGGGAAATTAGAGGCACTCGGATCCATCAAAGAAAAATGGATTAGAAATCACAGATGTTGCATACGTTGAAGGCCTCAACTTCAATTTGTTAATCATCGCCAACTCGCGGACAAGGGCTACAATGTTGGATTCATATGGGAGTATGCCAAATCGTAGACACCGAATCAAATGAAGTGGTGTTGCAAGAATCCGCAAAAAGAACATGTATGTGGTAGATCGATCAATCAAGCACACCAAGCACTTGTCTGCTAGCAAAAAGTACACCAATCAAGTTGGTCAGGGAACAAGAAAATCGAGTCACCCGAATTTCAAGACAATTAACAAGCTTGCAAGAAGTGATCTTGTAGAAGGACTTCCAGACTCAGTGTACAAGAAGGAAAGTGTTTGTGATGCATGCCAGATGGGTAAGCAAATCAAATTATCATTCAAAGAAAAGTCAAGTCCATCTTCAACAAGGATATTGCATCTGTTGCATATGGATCTATTTGGTCCAGTTGAGCCAGCCAGCATAAGTGGAAAGATATACACTCTAGTAGTGGTGGATGATTATTCAAGATATACATGGACAATCTTCATGTGTAAAAAGAAGGAAACCTTGCAGAAATTACCTCAACTGATGAAAAGAGTTCAAAATGAGAAAAGTCAAACCATTATAAAGATAAGATCTGATAGAGGAACTGAGTTTGTCAATGGAATAACAACTTAGTATTGTGTTGAAAATGGTATTGCTCACGAATTATCTGCGGCAAGGACTCCACAGCAGAATGGAGTTGCAGAAAGAAGGAATAGAACTCTCAAGGAAGCAGCAAGGACCATGTTAGTCAAGGGTTACCCAAAAGATTTTGGGCTGAAGCCATCAATACTGCATGTTATACTCAAAATAGATGCATGACAAATAGAAGCTGACAAAGACTCCCTATGAAATTTGGACAGGGAGAAAGCCAAATGTTGGGTACTTTAAAATATTTGGATGTAAATGCTTCATCCACAACAATGGGAAAGATAATCTAAAGGCTTTTGATGCCAAAGCTGATGAAGGTATCTTATTGAGATACTCAGCTGAAAGCAAAGCCTATAGAGTGATGAACAAAAGGACTATGGTCACAGAAGAATCCATCCATGTAGTGTTTGATGAACTTAATGTAAATGGAGAAGATCTTGAAGAGTTAGTTGATAAGTTGAATCAGCCAACTGTGAAGAAGAGTCCCTATGTTGAAGCTGAAGCTGGAATAATTAATCAAGGTGAAGATGAGATAGTCGAATCTCAAAGACAATTTGGACAATCTGCACTAAGTGATGATGAGAGAGCTGCTCAAGATAACACAACCAAGCAAGAAGATCGAACCCACTAAACTTACTCCAACCTCGATGTGAGATGGCTAAGAGACCATCCACCAGAGCTAGTCATTGGAGATGTAAGAGATGGTGTAAGAACCAGATCAAGAGCTCAACAAGAAGCAATGTTCACTTGTTCTATCTCTCAAATAGAGCCAAAAGATGTATCTCAAGCATTGGATGACACACATTGGATTCAAAGCCATGCAAGAAGAATCAATCGCTTTGAAAGAAACAAAGTATGGGAATTGGTTCAAAGACCAACCCATCAAAATGTTATTGGCACAAAATGGGTGTTCAGAAACAAGATGAATGAAGACGGTTCTGTGGTAAGAAACAAAGCAAGACTGGTAGCAAAAAGGTATTGCCAAGAAGAATGAATAGATTTTGATGAAACCTTTGCCCCTGTTGCAAGATTAGAAGCAATAAGGATGTTTCTTGCCTATGTTGCACACAAGAATTTCATTGTATATCAAATGGATGTCAAAAGTGCATTCCTGAATGGATTATTGGAAGAAGAAGTATATGTTGAACAACCTCCAGGATTTGAGTAGAAGACTCTTGGAGACAAGGTTTACAAGCTCAAGAAAGCTCTATATGGATTGAAACAGGCACCAAGAGCATGGTATCATACATTATCACAATTTCTAACAGAGAACGGATTCACAAAAGGCAAAGTGGATAGAACACTCTTCAGAATTCAAGATGGAGAGAGTATACTGCTTGTTCAAATATATGTGGATGACATCATTTTTGGATCCACAAACAAAGAGCTGTGTGATAAATTCTCAAACCTCATGCAAGGCAAATTTGAAATGAGCATGATAGGAGAGCTGACATTCTTTCTAGGACTTCAAGTTAAACAGCTGAAGGATGGAACCTTCATAAGTCAAAAAAAGTATACCAAAGATTTAATGAAGAAATTTGGTATGGAAGAGAAGTCTTCTGAAAATACCAATGAATACATCACCAAGATGGATATGGATGCAATCGCAAGCCTTGTGGATCAAACTAGATACCGAGCACTTATTGGATCACCGCTCTATCTCACAGCAAGTAGGCCAGACATCACCTTTGCTGTAGGTGTATGTGCAAGATTTCAATCTGCACAAGAAAGCCACATGACTACAGCCAAGAGAATCCTAAGATATTTGAAGGGATGCCAGGAAGTTGGCTTATGGTATCCAAAGGAAGGAGGATTCAAGCTTATTTGTTACTCAGACTCTGACTATGCTGGATGTAGAGTTGGGAAGAGTACTTCAGGTACATGTCAAATGCTTGAAAACAGATTGGTTTCCTGGTTTAGCAAGAAGCAAAATTCAATAGCCACATCCACAGCTGAAGCAGAGTACATAGTCATGCAAATTTGTTGCCCAAGTCTTGTGGATGAGACAACAGCTAAGAGATTATGATGTTGAAGAAAAAGAAATTCCAATTATGTGTGATAACACAAGTGCTATTGCAATCACTCAAAATCCTGTGTTGCACTCAAGAACAAAGCACATTGATGTCAGATATCATTTTATAAGAGATCATGTTGAAAAGACGGACATCACCTTGGAATACATCTCAACTGATAAACAGTTAGCTGACATATTCACAAAGCCATTATGTGAATCAAGATTTGAAGAGCTTAAGGAGTTCAAGAAAGAAGTTGAGCTCCCCCATCATACTCATCTCAAATTCACCTTGCATCAATTTAGAGAATTTCTTGCACAAAGAATCATTAGTAGCACCAAAGATAATATCATCAACATAAATTTGCACAAGTAAGCAATCTTGCCCTTTTTTAAAAACAAAGAGAGTTGTATCAACTTTACCCCTTATAAAACCATTTTGCAAAAGAAAAGAGCTAAGTCTATCATACCATGCACGGGGTGCTTGCTTTAAACCATACAAGGCCTTTTTAAGTTTATAAATATCATTAGGCCTAGAAAATTTTTCAAACCCCGGAGGTTGTTTTACATAGACTTCTTCTTGAATAATACCATTTAAGAAAGCGGATTTAACATCCATTTGGTAAAGTTTGAAATTTTTATAATAAGAATAGACAAGTAAAATACGAATAGCTTCTAAACGTGCTACGGGTGCAAAAGTTTTATCATAGTCAATACCTTCTTCTTGACAATACCCTTGAGCTACTAACCTTGCCTTATTTCGAACAATGTTGCCTTGATCATCAAGCTTGTTCCGAAATACCCATTTTGTACCAATAATAGTTTGAGATGGAGGACAAGGTATCAATTTCCATACATCATTTCTTTCAAATTGTTTCAACTCCTCTTGCATCTCTATGAACCAATCCTCATCCTCAATAGCCTCCTTAGCATTTTTAGGCTTCTTTTGAGAAATAAGAGCTTTCTCGGCAAATTTTCTCCGGGTCATCACTTTGTCAAGGGGATCACCAATAATAAAATCTTTTGGGTGATCTCCCTTAAATTTCAATGCAACGGGAAGATCCGAAGTATCACCTCTATCTTCTTGAGGAACATTTGAAGTAGACGGTTGATCATTTGATGTAGACGGTTGATCATCAATTTGAACAATTTGTTCAATAATATCCTCTTTATCACTTTCATCATTGGGTATTCTTTCAACACCCGAAGCTTCATTGAATTTGACATGGATGGATTCTTCAACAACCCCACTAGTCTTATTGTAAACCCGATATGCTTTGCTTTTTGTTGAATATCCCATAAATATCCCTTCATCGGCCTTAGGATCAAGTTTGTCCAATTGATCCTTGGTATTCAAAATAAAGCATTTACAACCAAATATCTTGAAATAACTAATATTTGGAGTTCTACCTTTCCAAAGCTCATATGGAGTTTTATTCATTTTAGGACGAATATAAACTCGATTAATGACATAGCAAGCGGTACTTACGGCTTCGGCCCAAAAATATTTTGGAAGTGAAAATTCATTGAGCATGGACCGACTCATCTCTTGTAATGTCCGATTTTTCCTTTCGGTCACTCCATTTTGTTGAGGTGTCCTTGGAGCTGAAAAATTATGAGCATATCCCTTAGTTTCACAAAAGATTCTAAATTCACCATCAAATTCTCCACCTCAATCGCTTCGAATAGACTTAATAGTATCTTCCTTTTCATTCTCAATAAGTCTACACAACTTAACAAACTCATTAACAACATCGCTTTTATTGGTAAGAAAAAGAGCCCAAGTATATCTAGAAAAATCATCGACAATAACGAAAGTGTAATGTTTTCCACTTAGACTTGTCGTACCAATATCCCCATACAAATCAAGGTGAAGCAATTGTAGGGGTTTGGTTGTGGAAATGTCATTTTTGGGCTTAAAACTACTTTTAACTAATTTGTTCTTTTGACAAGTGACACATAAGCCAAGATTTTCAAAATTCAATTTTGGTAGTCCTTTCACATGTTGATTTTTGTAAATATTTTTCAAATTCTTGTATCCAACATGTCCAAGTCACCTATGCCATAAACTAGTTAAATCATTATTGGCGACTAAACAATAAACATTTTGACTTACCAAATCACTTGTACAAATTTTGTAAAGATTGCCTTTTCTATTTGCTACACAAATGATTTCACCATTTTTAAGAATAAGACATTTTTCTTTATTGAAAGAAACATCATAATTTGAATCGCAAAGTTGGCTAACACTTATCAAATTAAACTTAAGCCCTTCTACTAAAAGAACATTACTAAGAGAGAAAGAAGAGTTACCAATTTCTCCATTTCCAAGATTCTTCCTTTGCCATTGCCGAACATGACCATACCCTCTTCTTGGAGCTTGATGTTGGTAAAAAGTTCTCTCCTCCCGGTCATATGGCGTGAACATCCGCTGTCCACGAGCCATTTTGAATCTTCCATTGTTGTTATAGCCCCTATTACCTACAAAAGAATTTCTTTTAGGTACCCTATAATTTTGGGGTCCATGGGGGTTAGTCTTGAGACCTTTGGGTCTCCAAACATGTCTAGAGTTATTTCTCAATTTGCAATTATTAGCATAATGTCCAACTTTACCACAATAAAAATAAGTAGGAGTATTAGAACTACTAGCACGTACAAAAGTCGGACCTTGGTTATTTTTCTTAAAAACACTTTGAAATGGCTTATAACCAAGTCCCAATTTGGAATGCTCACTTCTTTGTGCATCTAAAAGTTTTGTGACTTTATCCGTGCTTATGTTGAAACGATGCACATCATTTTTCAAACATTCATTATCTTTTGTGAGCAATTCCTTTTCGGTTTCAAGAGAGTGAACTCTAGTAAGAGTAAGTGTATGAGCTTTGTCTAGAGATTCATAAGAGGTAAATAATTTTTCTTTTTCAACCTTAAGCTTCTTATGCTCCTTTTTCAAATTTTTGTATTTAACAATTAAATTTTGAAACTCAATTTGCAATTCATCAAAATCACATTGCAAATCATCAACTATGGAGGAGGTAGAAGAATTAGAGCGTACCTCATTATTTCATCGTCTATGGCCATGAGACCATGTTCGGTCTCTCCTTCCTCGTCGGTTGTTTCGAGTAGTTCATCCCACGTTTTGACCTCCGCATTTAGAGCCTTCTTTTTCGTGAAAGGCTTCTTTTTCTTTTGTTCCTCTTCATCGAGTTTTGGGCAATCGGCAATGAAATGCCCGGGTTTTCCGCATTTAAAGCAAGCATTATCTCTTGGTTTTCTTATTTTATTTTTATTCGCAAATTTTGCAAATTTTCGAATAAGTGCGGCCCTCTCCTCATCATCATCATCATTATCATAGTATGCATTATTAGAAGAAGAAGCAAGACCTTTAGGAATAATTTGCATACATGATTGATTTATGGATGGTTTGACTTTTTCTTCTCCTTGAGATAGACTTCATAGATGATGAGGTTTCCAATAAGCTCGTCAAACTTGAGTGTCTCAAGATTTTGTGCCTCCTTGATTGCCGTCACTTTTTCGGACCATGAGCCGGGAAGAGCATTCAATACCTTAGTCACCTTGTCTTCTTCGGAGATGACTTTACCAAGGGCCACAAGAGGATTGACAATATTGTCAAGTCTTTCCACCATCTTGGAGATGCTTTCACCATCATGCATGTTAAAGTTTTCAAAGTCTTTAACAAGCATGATCTTTCTTGCTTGCTTGACCTTCTTGGTCCCTTCATAGATTGTCTCCAATTTTTCCCAAACCTCATGTGCCGACCATATGCCTCTTATGCGATTGTACTCGGTGGCGGTAAGAGAGCAATGCAAAATATTTAAGGCCTTACCGTTTAGAGATAATGTCTTTTTGTCGTTTTCATCGAACTCCTTGAAAGGTTTAGGAGCCGAGGTGCCATCCTCCGATTTCTTGGTTGGTTGACCAACTCCTTCAATGACCACATTCCAAATGTCGAACCCGCACCCTTGTAGGAAGCACTCCATACGGTCTTTCCAAAATGCGTAGTTGTTGGCGTCGAATAGTGGTGGCTTGTTGGTGGAGGCGTCGGTGGTGAGATAAGCATCATTTGTAGCCATGGATCTTTCCTCTTTACTCGGAACGAGCTAGCCAAAGAGTTTGGCTTTGATACCACTTGTTAGTCCAAGTGGCTACGATAATCTAGAGGGGGGTGAATAGATTATCTCGGTTTTTCAGATTTAGCCCCCTTTTTCGAAAAATCAAGCAAAGACGAAAATGTTAAGTGCGGAAACTAAATAGCACACTTCAATTTAAAGAGGTTCAACCCACCTAGGGCCTAATCCTCTACCACCCCAGTATATCCGGGATGGATTTCAAAAAATAAAAAAAGATTTTATTAATTACCAAAATTAATAATACAACACCTTGAGGATTACCACAACCCTCTTACAACACCTTGAGGATTACCACAACCCTCTTACACCACCTTGAGGATTACCACAACCCTCTTACAACACCTTTGAAGATTACCACAACCTTCAAACACCTATCACCTAGATCACCCAAGTGTATTCTTACCACAAGAATACTCACAAGGATGTCTTGTGTTGAATGATGACCAAAAAATCAAGATTACAACTCAATGATGAATGATACAATATGCGTACAAGTGTAATCAAGAATTGAAAGCCTAGACCTCAAATTTGTGCAAGTGAAAATGCTAAGGCTAATACAACAAGATATATGAAAGTGTTTGCTTGTTTGCTCTTTGCTTGTGTAGAGTGTTGTGTCTTGTTGCTTGAATGAAGCCTCTATTTATAGGAGAAGTCTTGGCTTTGATTTCCAGACATAGGCTCCTCCTTGGGGAGTGATTTGCTTTGCAAAAGAAACCATTTAAAATCATCAATATAGTTGTTAGAAATCAATCCCACAAAATAGGAAAAAGTCATTCGAAAATGCAACGGATAGTTTGGTCGATAAAACGGGTGCGACCGGTCACAAGAGAGATAAGATTGAAATTGAATTTCGCAATTCTTACACAGGGGGACCGGTCGGAGGGGGGTGCGACCGGTCGCTCTTGATGTTGACCAGTTGGGGTTGATAAAAATACGTACCAGAGAAGACTGAACCAAAAGAGGGACTCCCAGGTACCGGTCGCCCTCCGTTATTTTTTCTACGTCCCTTTTCCTGTTTCAAAACTCAACTCAGGTACGGGTTGCCCTATAGGGCGACTGATCGAGCCTGAAACAAATGTGTTGTCCAATTTTATATCGAAAATAAACTCCAAAAAATACTCCAAAAAATAGTAAAAACATATTAAATCGATCGGAAGTATTTAGACAACATTTAGGGACATTGTTTTGGTTTAAAAACTCATTTTAACAAAATCATCAAAATCATGATAAAAACATATATCTAACAGGAAGTCCATAAAGCAAACGTGTATAGCTTGGTCCACCATGGAATCTGAGTTTATAACTTTGGATAAAGCTGGTGAAGAAGCAGAGTGGCTTTGAAACTTTCTAGAAGATAATCCATATTGGAGGAAGCATGTGCCTTCTATGATGATTCACTGTGATAGCCAAGTGGTTATAGGAAGGGCACAGAGCAATATGTATAACGGTAAGTCTAGATATATTCGTCGGAGACACAATACCGTAAAACAATTGATCTCAAATAGTGTGATGTCAATTGACTACGTAAAGCTAAAAGATAATTTGGCAGATCCTTTGATAAAAGGACTGAATCGAGATCAATTGGGTAAATTGCTATAGGGAATGGGCTTGAAGTCCACAAAGTAAAAATAACTATCATAGTGGTAACCCAACCATGATGACTGGAGCTCCCAATAACTTGGTTCAATGGGAAAACTAAACTATGAAGGTTATGTTGTAACACTTGGAGACAATGTTATAACCCATCCCTAGAAAGAAATACCAAGTGTTGAAATACCTGCAAAGTTGTGGGGAGGCTAAGTCATTTGATTTTTAATGATTCCTACACCTCGTTGAGGTTGAGTATGGCAGGATACTCGGATAGGAGATCACCAATATAAGTGAGAAGTGCGGGCCGCTTCAAAGTAATCAGTTATGAATCCAAAGTGGTGTCCATGGCCAAAACGGACACAAAACGGAGAACAGTAAGGTGTTGAGACCTTATTGTGTTAATACTGTTGACTCGGTACACACCGTGGAGGAATAGTTCAAGGCATTGCGTCCACTAAGCCGCCAGTGTACCCAATGGTATTGACTACGGAAGGTTCAAAGCCATAAGCTACCTTTCCGAATGCAATATTATCTCTTGAGGAATGATTTGTGTGTCTGCATTCATGCATACATTAATTTCCACTCATGTGGGGGATTGTTGGAAATTTTGGTTTGATAAAGTGGGTGTCGAGCCGACTTTGATCAAATTTTTGGTGGCTAAATATTTAATTCTGGAGGAATTATATTATATATTATTGATTTACTTTCCGAGTAGATATTTGTAGTATTTTTTATTTCTCAAAATCAAATTTCTGTGAGTGAGAAATTAATACACGAAGGTAGCCACATAAATAGGCATTATGTAAAGATTATGTAAAGGGAGATGAAAGGCTTTTGCCTGATCTCACATGGAATACAAATCATAGTTTATCCTAGTTTATTTACTAGAAGGTGTTATTTGTTGTATAAAACTATAACACAAGTGGATGATCACAAGTGGGCCACACGCGCGCGCGCCCGCCCGGCCCGGCCTGGGACTGCGCTTGGGCCTTGATCCTGTACAGTCCTATTGGGCCCGGGTCCACTAAAGTTTTGCCACTCGAAAATGGGCTTGGCCCAAATTCAAATGACTGTTAGACTTTTGGAGCCCAATGAATCTGGACATTGTAGGTGTCTAGATTCGTGTGACTGTTGGAGTTAGTAACTCCTACAGTAGTGGTCATCTGAAGAGAGCCCATTATTTGTCTGTTATGGAGTAGTGGGGTGTAACATCTGGAATATTACAATTGGATTAATGACCACTACTTTGTTATCTCCTGCAGGTGTTGGTTGACTATATATTCATTGTTGTACATTGCAGATTTTACACAGAAAAATCATAGCATTTTCTGATACATCAAAAGGCAATTTTCTGCATTATACACATAGAGTCCAGTAACCAGTCTTCAACATTTTCTAGTTTGAAGGAGCTTTTGTGTTAGTGGTGCTACTACACAGAAGACGTAAGCCGTTTCATCTTTGGAAGCAATATGTCAGACCGTAAGCACTAGCCGGGACGTAATTGCTTTGCGGAAAGAGATTCGTCTCGACTCGGCTTTCTGAAAGTTCTACTTTTGTAATAACTAGTTCTTTTTCCTGTAATTTTCTGTTTTTGTAATTGCCATTTTGAATGCATTCCCGATTCTGTAATTTTGTAATCAACACTAAGTACACAACACACTTGTTCAGAATTATTACCCTAAATAATAAATAATGAAAAAAATTCTTTTAATATTTAGAACATAACGAAAAAGTTAAAACATCCACAAGTTGAAATAGTGAAAGCTTCTATCAATTAAAGATGGTAATGGAGCGGGTCAGATCGGGTATTTAAAGATCCAGACCCATCTCTAGAATAGGGTGGGGTGATCCGTCCTAATTTGAATTAAACAAAATTAAACTATCAATTTATAAATGATAGATATAATATTAAAAATAAAAATTATATTATAATATATATTATATATGCAAGATATATATTATATATATTAAAAAGAATAAATTTGCTATGGGAGACGGGACATGTATCTGTGGGGTGGAAGTGATACCCAGACCTACCCCTCCGTGAGTCATGGGGTGGGGTGACCCAAGTAGGTCGGGCTCAGGTAGGTGCCTATGGTCAGGGCAAATTGATATCCCTACTACCAATCAATGATCAAATAAATGATACTAAATACCCTGGCTTTGCATATTTAGAATAGAGTTGATAAAGTTAGCTACCATCCCGCAAAATAGATTGATCGACTTTATTTTTAGAGATACGAAAAAGGCCGTATCTACTTTCGGCTCAAATTTAAATGGGCTGAGACCAATCTTGGGGAAATTAATGGAATATGCTGATTTTTGTACACTTACCACACAATTGCGCAAATAAATTTTTTGTTCTTTCGATGTTTCAAAACAATTTTAACCTATTTTTTATGATGTTTTTTATTCATATATTATTTTGTACATTGTTTTTATTATTTCGATGTTGTTCTATAATATTTTTTGTTCGAATAATTTTTTTATTTTTTTCATTTAGTGTTCAATGTATAAATTTACCTATTTTAAGCTCTTTTTATTCATGTGGTGTTTTAAATATTTTTTATGTTGTTTCTGGATTATTTCCATACCATTTTTAATGTTGTTCCGATGTTTCTTTGTCGTTTCCATGAAGTTTTTGATGTTTAAATATAATATTTACCTATTTTTAACTCCTTTTGCTCATATGGTGTTTTCTATATTGTTTCTGGTTTCTTTCTATATTGTTTCTTGGTTGTTTCTATGTTTGAAACATGTTAGAAACAATGTTGAAACAAAGCATAAAAAAGTTCGGAAATTTTTGTTGGAGCGTATAGTTGTGTAAAAAAAAGGCGGGAGCGTAAATTTAGGTAAAATAATACCGGGAAACGTAAAAGACTGACATTGTCTCAAAAAATGTGGGTATTTTTGTCAATTTCTCGTAAGTCTTTATAGTATTTAGAGATGTCAATAAGAGCCGGCCCCGACCGTAGAAATCTAAGGGTTGGGCCTATATTTCATAGGCCCTTATAACACGAGGGCATTTAAGCCCGATGCTAATTGGCCATAGGGCCGTTTCGAGCTAAGGTAAGGGCCGTAGGGCTGGCCCTTAGGGATTTTTTCCTGATAAGTTTTTTGTATTTTATATATTTATATTCAAAATTTATGTTTGTAATACTATTAATCTATTATTTGATCTCATTTATCAATTACTATTTATCTTACCAAATTATCAAATTTGATCTTTGATCTCATTTATAATTTAGTCTTACTAAATACTTAGTAAATAGAAAATTAAAGTTGGTATGTAATTGGTAATGATTATTTAGTACATTAATAATTATAAAGAACTAAAATATATTTGGTATAGACTACGTGATAACTAAAATAAAAATGACAAATTTTGAATGTTTTAATCCAAATGGAATCTATGAATTTCATGGCATTATTTTTATAAAATAAGAAATTCGCAAGTTAATTTTTCCACCATGATGCAATGTTTTAATTTAGACAGAATAACTTCATCAAAAATGTAAAAGAAAGTCATAGGGTTGGTCCTGGCCCCACCCTAGCCCTACAGGACTAGGATTGGGCTTAGATTTTTAAGCCCTTATAAGTTCAGGGCTTTTTAGCCCTGGCACTTAAGGGTTAGGACCTCTTAGGGCTAGGGCAGGCCAGGTGAACTGACCCTTATTAACATCTCTAATAGTATCCAATCGGCCCATTATAACCCACAATGCTGGCCATTGTTGGGTAATATTTAGAAATTCAACCGTGGACTTTTAGAATTTTTCTAGTTCTGATTGGATATAGTTTAATTTGAAATAGTTCCGGTGTTTTTAGAAAACGAAATCAATATTCAGATGTTGTGTCTTAGTTTAACATTTTCAAAGTTTGATAAGCTTGAACTACAACAGAATTTGACAAACAGTTTGTAATATTTCATCCCTCAAATTCAATATTAATTTTTTTTTTAAGAAAAGAAAAAGCCTGAAATGAGCATCACCTATGTTTCCGACAGAATAACGGCACACGAGATTTTCTATTCCAAACTTTGTATCATCTCATATTCCAAATATAACCACTACACGCCAAGTGTATTAATGGCGTTAATTTATACACTTTGCGTATATTTCATGCAACGAGGCATTAGTTTCTACTCTATCTACATCAGACAAACAATGCTGTCATGCTGGCTCGATCTGCAGTTCTATCTCCGATGCTTCTTTCTTCTTCGCCTTCTCTTTCTCAAGTAAGTATATTCTTTCTACTTCTGGCATTGCTGAAATAACTGTTTGCAGCTTGAAGTTCAGCTCTTCCATCTTTTCCATTAGTCTGTCATTTGTGAACATGCCAAGAAGAACATTCTGTATCGTCTCCCAGCTTTCTATCAACGGTAAAGCAATGATCACTGCTGAAGCAATTGTACCCCATGCAATAGCTATCACTGCCCAGAATGTGAAGTATCCCTGGTTGAATTGCCCTACTTGGCCAAACAAACATTTTAGACAGGTTTCTTGATGAACTGATATATAATTACAAAAGATATCCTTGAGGCTCAGTCTAATTACAAAAAACCACAACTATTTTTCAAAACTACAAATAAACCCTCACATTTGTTTCTATTTTACAAGTTGCGATGTCAACAGGGGTATTTGTAATATTGAAAAATAATTGAAGTTTTTTGTAATTAGCCAAACTTCAGGGATAGTTTTTGTAATTTACCAATATGAGTACCATAGATTTACCTGCAGGGAGGGTAAGAATAGGCCACAAGACAACAATGACTAAAGTGAAGCCAACACCCCATTTAATGATCCATCTCTTTGCACCATTCAGTTTTTCCTCCTTGAATTCTTCAGCTGATAATTCGCTTCTTTTCCTTCTCGACAACGGTAATCTGTTTTGTTGTCTCCCAATCATAGTCTTGAGGCCACACGAAACTGCACACAGCATGAACTGCTCCACCAACAAGTATAGAAACTAAGTTTCCAGCCAGCATTGGTGCATTTCTTCCAGTCGTGTCAAGATTCACCCGCCCGCACTCCATTTTAGTAACTGTCAGCCAAGTTATGATCCCGAGCAAACAACCGGTGATTGTACCAAGAATTGCACCAGTTGCATTTGCTTTTCTCCATAGAAGCATAAAGGCTATGGGAATAACTGCAGATCCAATGAACACTCCCATTGCTAAATACATCCAACCAAGTGAAACTCCAGCCTTATTCAATATCACAGCTAAAATTCCCATGAAACAGCCGAAGGCTAGAACAACACACCTCGACACTTTCAGGATTTGTTTTCCACTTGCATCGGGATTAATGTAAGTGCGGTAGATATCGTATGTGCATAACGAAGAAACAGCAATCAACTCGGAGGAACCAGCAGATGTCACAGCCCTGATTATCATTTGTATGGATTTCAGCAAAATTTGTTGTGTTTAACAGAAATCATCAGACATAAGAATGGACAAAACATACTAAAGAAATTTGGGTTAAATACAACAAACATCCTTGAGGCTAGTTATATTTTATAGAAAAACCCAACTATCAGGAATCATCAAAATTTTGGGTTAATTATAGAAAAGATTAAAGAAATTTGGGTTCAATACAAGAAATACCTTTGAGGCTCAGTTTAGTTACCAAAACCCAACTATCTTTCAAAATTGCAAATACCCCCTTGATATTTGTTTCTATTTTACAAATTGCACTCTATTGAGGGGGTATTTGTTTATACGAATACAAACCTCAATGAGGTGCTTGTATACCTTGATATTTGTTTCTATTTTACAATTTGCACTCTATTGAGGGGGTATTTGTTATACAAATACAAACCTCAGTGAGGTGCTTGTAGTACCTTAAAGGGGTATTTGTAATTTTGAAAGATAATTAGGTTTTTGTGTAATTAGGCCAAATCTCAGGGTCAATATTGTAATTTTGAACGATAATTAGATTTTGTGTAATTAGGCCAAATTTCAGGGTCATTATTGTAATTATCCCAAGAAGGCTAAGTTTGTGCGTGTTAATCTAAGCTTACATAAAGAGCATGGTGAGCAGAAGAACAGATCCTCCTTTTCCCATCAAAGCAATTGCTGTGGCAGGCGGGACAAGTCCATGGCTTGCCTCACTTGCAGTTAGTGGTAGATCAAGAGCTAATGCTCCTACACCAAGCGATGTTGCCAAAGAAAACGGCACAGCAAACCATACCAATCCTCCCAACAAGTACCCCTTATGTGTTGATGACGGTCTTGCAGCAATGGCACTTACCCAATATCCCTGTAATTTTCAGTTTGTTGAGTTGTTAATGGGGTTCACAATCCATTGAAATACCAAGTTTTCGACTAAAACCAGTTTGGGATGGAGACACATACGTTATCAACGAAAACTGTACCGAAATTCCCAACAATGTTGATAATACCAAAAACAAGACCGCCCGAGCTCAGCATTGTGACATAAGACCCTTTGTAGTTACCACCAACTGGACCACAGGATTGCCCAACATGAGAAATTGGATCTTGACAACTTCGTGCTTTACTTGCAACCTCGAGCAAGCTGCGTCTGTAGACAATGCTTGGGCTACCAAGTTCACTACTCGCAACATAGACTAGGTACACAAAGATGACCAAAACCACATGTACTGCAGTGAAATGAAAACAGGACAGCTTACTGAGATTTTCGCACGAGCATGAAGAAAATTTCTCATTAATTTAGTTTCAAAGTGTGAGCGGTTTACTTTACCTATTACAGAATGAATATAACTTGCCAAGAATGTGGCTTTTAGCCCTCCTGCAAGTGTGTACACTATAACACCAAGAGGTATAAGAAAACTTGCGGCGTAAATGTTCACTCCCGTGAGAGCATTCACAACAGCTGATCCGCCAAGAAGAAGCATGGCCGTCACAATGATGTTTGTCATAAAACAGAAAGTTAGAAACACAATATGAGCCGCAGTTCCCCATCTAACAAAAAAGAGACCAAGTTACACAATTTTACTAAGATGTCAAACAAATGAACGAAAATAATGGTTACTTAGAACCCAACACCAACAGACCTCGCTTTGACAATTTCACAAACAGTATGTGCGTGTGGAGCTTTTCTTTTGATCTCAATGGCAATTACACCAAATAAGAGCACCTGTTTATCATGTGCGCTAAAAGTAATAAGTATATCAAGAACAAAAAGACATACTTAACAAAAAACAATTAAAAAAAATGGTATTAAGGCATGCCTGGATTGTAGCTCCACTTGCATACCAGAAAGGACCACTAATTCCATATTCCCAAGCGACGTTGGAGCTTTGTAAGATTGTAGCAGCCCAAGTCCACTGCAGAATTATATCTTTGAAACTTAGGTAAAAATTACAACAGTTTCGATTATAGCTCGAGATAGTTAGGAGCAATCGAAGCATATTACCTGGGACACGATCACGCTGGCAATGAGCCCTGTTTTAACATTTCTACCTGCTGTATTGAACCATTCTGATGTGTGTCGGGAACCGACGTATCTCTTTTCCAGCCATACCTAATCCAGCAAACATGTTCAGAACAAAAAATGGTAAAACAACTGGATAACATCTAAGTTAAAAAGATCAAGCATCCCCCAGTTAATATTCACAAATTGATACACGAAATAAGGCTAAATTGCAATTTTGGTTCCTTAACAATGGGAGAATGAACCACCTCTTTATAATAGTTTGAATTTGCACTAAAAAAACAAACAAGAGAATGGAAAAATTGAAAATAGAACCCTACCAATTAAAGAAATACTCAAACGTCCCACTGATTTTGCAATTTTTGGTCGAAAAATGACTCATTTGGTTTTTTTTTTTTTTTTGCAAGGTTTTTTTAGGGGTGTCAATCGTGCCGTGTTCTGATACGGGTATTACAGTTCTGACACGAACACTACCCGTTTAATTATTCGTGTCAAGATACATGATACGAACACAACCCGACACGACACGGGTAACCTGACACGACATGAAATACTTATATAATTTAAAATTGACAGAAAAAAAAAAAAAAAAATTAGAGAAAAAGCTAAAATTACAAATAAAAAATACATTGAATAATTAGAAAATGCATTAGATAATTTGTTCATCATCATATAATCAACTAAAACATCACAAAACATGAAATAATGTCACTATAAAATTAAATGGGCTAAATAGATCAATTGTGTCGATGCGCTATCGACCTGACCTATTTATTTCCCGTGTTAATCGTGTCCAACTCGATTTTAATCCAAACCTGCTAAGGGACATTGCACTTGTACCTGCTAAATTCGTGTTAGGTTCGTGTCGTGTCACAAAATGTGACTTCTATGGAATCAATTTTGTCATTTTCTTATAAGTACAAGACTAAAATTACAATTACACCCACAAAATAACTAAACTTCTATAAGGAACAAATGACACTTCAATATTTAGATTTTAAGTTTTTTATTCTACTTTTCTATTTCACTATGTGTTTCATTCTTTAAATTCATGACGTAAATGCAAACACTGTAGGGAAAGATATTACAAAAACTATACTCTATTATTACTCAAGGATATACGAGGAAGAGAATACACATGATTTTTTCTTTGTATACTCCATCTCTACTCTCTTACAAATTTTACTCACATACTACATATTTACACTAATCATAAATGATTGTCTATCCACCATATTAATTATTGGTGTAAACCACTAGACTAAAAGGCGTAGCAAGAAAAAATATCGGGATCGGCCGATACACGAAATTGGGATGAATCAGACAAAAAATCTAAAAAATCATATAAATATTAACTAAAATATCTTTTTTCAAAAAAAGAAGGTGTCGGACCACAAGCTGTGGCCCCCTACTTCCGCCAGTGACTAAACTAATTCAACAGGAACCTTATTAATTCTAATATATTGACTAACCACATACATGAATAGCATTAACTCTGATACAATGACTAGACTCATATGTATCCAGTTCAATAGTCATCTTCTAATTAGATTGCCAATGCCTTGTGCACGGATTGGCCAATATTTTATTCGATCCATTGAATCAAAGTATATATGATTTCCCCATGAATCGAACCACACAAATATTATTAATATGAGTTCCCACCAAGTCTTTCACTAGCTCGTATATGCACGAGTGTAGTTTGATAGACTCTGGGTTAGAAACTACAACCTCCACAACCACAAGAGACAAAAGTCCCTTGTTGTGGGCTACCAAATTCCAAATTATTATTAACAAGAAAACCGGGTTTTTTTTTTTTGAAAAAAGAATCTAAACAAATAGAATTCACAGTTGAATGTGAAAGTAGAATAGGAGTTTTGTTGCCCAAATATTTTTATTACTTATAGAAATAGAATTTGGGTTAAATTTACCAGGAAAGAGGTGAAAACAGCAAAAAAAGCTCCAAATCCAAGAATCACAGAATATCCAACTCCTTGATTGAGCACTGCTTTTCCTTCAAAAAAGCTGCTCTGCCTCACACAACTGCCACCATCTTCATGGTAATATTTTGCAGAGAATTGAAATGGTGGACAAGAAGCCATGAGATATATTCTGCCACACTTCTCCTCTCTCTGCTCAACTATTTCTGTACATATCTGCTTTGAAATTTATACCAAACAAGCGTCAAGGAAAGTTGTAAATATAAGGGCCTTTTTTTTTCTTAATTATTGTGGCGGAATATACTATATGTCTAATATCAATTAGCAAGTCAAACTATGCATACATTTCAAGCTCATTTGGTATCCTGAGGAATCTCTTGGTGGCAGTGATTGTTTAATCAGTCACTCTCATTTGTTTTAAGTTTTCTACTAAACCGGAAAATGGATTTTTTTGTGTGTGTGCATTCTTTTTGTCCTTTTGTGTGTTTGCATTTTTTCCAATTATAGCGATTCGACATCTCGTTACTGATAAGAAAACATAATTATTTGAGTTATTTCTCATATTTAGAATGATCTTAATTGATTTAAGAACATAATTAGAACAATATTGTATTGATATTTGATTCGTTTTTCATATTTAGGATGGTCTTCATTGACTTAAGTATAACGTCTATAGTTAGTTTAGGCAAGTTGTAATGGAGTAATAAGAAATGCATTGATCGGATGAAAAAAGTGTACCATATTTTCTTATTTCTATCAATATCTTTTTTTTTTTTTACAAAAACTTGTATTAGACTATCTCATGTGTATTGTCTATGTAAATAGAATTTCAACTCAAATCCAAATTCATAAAAAATATCCATGTTTTTGTATTTTGTAGGATCCGTCTCATAAACTTATTAAGTTCATGGGATGGTCTCATATAAGACCTTTTCTTTTCTTTTTTTGTTAAATAATCGGAATTGCAGCTACTATCCTTTGAGTGTGCACTGGGCTCGATTTTGATGTAATAGCTTGTAAACCACGCCAGCCAAATAATCTCTTTAATTCTAAGAGTTCACGTCATTGTGGTCCTGCTTTTATAAGTCTAATTCTTCATTGCTTTAACTTTTCGTTAGTTAGATATTAGATATCAAAATAGTGCCCAAGGATCAAAATCGTCTTCTCCATATATCTACTTGTAGTAATTGAGATTTGCGCGTTTTTGGCTTTAGACATCAATTACATTAGAGGGCACGGAGAAATCACTGGTGTTAGCAAATAAACACATATATTTGCAAATAGTCACGTAATTAGGAATCGATGATATACCTTTCAATTAGGTAGCAGAAAAAATCACCAATTCACTTTCGTTGACCCTTGATCTTGATAGCTCGTCTACAAGCCTTCCAAACTGCACTCGAGTATAAAATGCGCTTCACCCTGATCGATGTGAATACTACTAGAGCACCCACAATTTCTCCACACCTTAAACCCTTAAGAGAATATTGGTGATCCTTAAGGAGAGATTATATGGAATTAATTATTCTGATCAAAATTGAATGACAAAATGAGAGCCTATGTGATGTGCACATCCACACTTCTGCATCTTGCATACCTATGCGTATATATAGCAGGAAAACACACAAATGCATATGGGTTGCCCATGACACTTTTTAGGAATGGACATACATGCTTATTCTCTTTATACTTTAACTCATATGTGCATGTGGTTTCCTTTTTTCTTTTTGCACATTGCACCACATCTTTGCACATGGCACCACATCTCCCACTCATTCATATTTGATCAGAATCATATCTCATAATCTCTTTTTTCATACAAGGAATAAGGTGTGCGACCAAGTGAAAAAAAACGAGGAGAATTATATTAAGTTATCACCCAACTAATATAACTCTACAACTCAGGAGACTAGCTTTTTTACCCCAATCTACGTGGTTGCACCCGACCAAACACCTTTAATCCCTTAATATGCATCCAGCATGTTTGATCTCCCATATATGTATCTACGCTTGACTATGTCAAAACATATTTTCGACAAAGTCGGCCGGCCTATGAGCCATAGAACATAGGTGCATTACCAACATAGTTTTTCCTCGGCCTCTTATGGCAATCAGTTTGGTCTTAACATATCTCCTAGTCATGCTCCGGCATACCGAATTAATCTTGGTCATTGGATACATGCTAAAGTAGCATCATCAAGCTTACACATCATGACAAAGTCCAGAGTCCCAAAGGGTATTTATAAACGCAATAAGAGCTCACAAAGTGACGAAGCAGGAATCCATTCAGTCACTCATTTTACAACGTCGACGTAAAGCACATGTAGTATGAATACATGTTATGATAGAGCTTCCACTCAACTTGGGCATGTCATGCTCTAAATATCATACAAGTCTTAGTCCACGCTTTCTAGCTAGCGTCGACTGCGTAGACATGTGGCTGGTCTCTCGCAACATCTTCCGACACCGCACATTTGGCTATAAATAGACTTTTATGAAGTTTGACTTACTCCATTCTCGATCAAGTATGATCTCATCTTGGCTTCATGCCAAGGTGACTATTGTTAAACTTTAGCTTTTCACGTTATTTCTATCATGACGATGATCAGTCGTATATTTCTCATTTGTGCGATCATGATCAATGAGTCTCATCTTGCTCGCTACCAAAGTGTCGTGCCTATTTCACTTGTGAGTGGTTCAATCTAAGTCCGTGACATTATCAATCATTAAACACAAGATTTAATAGACTAATAAGAAAAAAACTTATTAATCGGTAAAATGTTGATACGAGCTTACAATTTTAAATCCTACACAGGTCCCCATATTATTAACATGCCTTTAGAACACATCTCTGCGCAAAGGCTTAGTAAAAGGATCAGCGACCATATCGCTAGTAGGAATATGCCTGAGAACTATTTGACCTTGCGCAATACTTTCTCGAATAACGTGGTATCTGGTGTTGATATGCTTGGTCCTCCCATGATACTTGGGGTTTTTAGCATATGCTAGTGCAGAGGTGTTGTCACAATATACAACAACTGCATCATCAACATGCGATGTTATGCGCAGACTCTGAAGAAATCTTCTCAACCAGATTGCCTCTTATACAGTCGATGTACAAGCAATATATTCAGCTTCCATAGTAGATAAAGCGATACAAGGTTGCTTTACTACACCAAGTGATAACAAATACTTCCAATAAGAATGCATATCTCGATGTGGATTTGCGTTCATCTCTATCCGCCGATCCATCAAAGACGCTTATACCCAACTAGCTTTAAACTACCCCCATGATAGCATAATGAAAGATCACTTGTTCCTTTCAAATATCTAAGTATCCTCTTGACAATAGCCCAATAGGCGCGCCAAGGATTACTTTGATATCTGCTCACCATTCCAACTGCAAAACATATGTCTGGTCGAGTACACATCATTGCATACATCAGACTTCCTATTGCATTTGCATATGGAACCTTAGCCATGCATCTTTTTCTTCATCTGTTTTTGGGCATAAATCTTTGCTGAGAACGCACGTCTTTTCCATGGGTGTGTCAATAGGTTTAGCATTTTGCATACGAAATCGTTCTAGAATTTTCTTGATGTAAGTCTCTTGAGACAAACTCAATAATTTTCTGGAACAATCTCGGTGTATCTTAACACCAAGTATGTATTTTGTTTCTCCCATGTCCTTCATCTCAAATGTAGAGAACAACCACTCTTGTGTGGCGACAATCATCTACATGTCATTTCCAGCCAATAAAATATCATCCCCATACAGTGAGAGAATCAAGAATTTTCTCCCACTTCTTTTCGACATACACACAGTGGTCTTCTTCGATAATCATAAAGCCTATCAAGGTGATAGCTCGATGAAATCGATAGTACCATTGTTTGGATGATTGTTTCAGTCCATAAATGGAACGCTTTAAGCGACATACTTTGCGTTCTTGTCCCTTCAAAAAACCCTTTAGGTTGATCCATAAAGATCTCTTCATCCGCATCTCCATTGAGAAATATCGCTTCACATCCATCCTGAATAATTCCGCATCAAGGTGGGTGACAATGGCCAAAATAAGGCGAATTGAGGCAAATCTCACCACTGGGGAGAATGTCTCTTCGTAGTGTACACCCTCTCTTTGAGTATAACCCTTCGCCACAAGACGAGCTTTATACTTCTCAATCGACCCATCTGTCTTGCTCTTGACCTTAAGAACCCATTTGTTCCCAATGGTCTTTGCGGCCCAGGTGGAAGATCAACTAGCTCCCATACTTGGTTCTTAGCCATCGAGCTCTTCTCTTCCTCCATAGCAATTATCCATTCTTTATCATTAGGAGAAGTAATAGCCTCTCGATAGGTGGATGGATCGTCAATATCCATAAAAGCACACATGAAAGATTCCCCTCAATTTCAAAACATCGTCGGGTACTATTCAACGATTTCTTCTACGCATAAGTGGATTTTGAGAGTCTTCCACAAGTGGGTCACTCCCACCGACTCTGGACTACTATCATTGTCCCCGCCGATAATCGGATGAGATTTTGAAGTCTCACCGCTAGGAAGCGTAGCATTGTCATTGGGATCTTGTAACTCATACAGTTCTAGATTCCCTCTTACTTCTCTGATTGTTGGAAATTCCTCCTCGAGGAAGTTAATATCGCGGGATTCAATTTCAGTCATTCCTCCATCAGGATGTTCACCATACATCATATAGCTTTCGAGTGATCACAATATCTTATAAAGACATGTTTGATCGCTTCAGACCAAGCTTTCCATGCTTATGAGAAGTGTTGTGAACAAAAAACCGATTGGCCCCCAAGGGCGCAAGCTTTCTAAATTAGGTTTTCTACCATGCCACAACTCATATGGTGTCGCATTTAACCGATATCAAGGCACACGGTTTAGTATGTAGGCATCAGTCAAAAGCGCATCTCTCCAAAAAGATATTGGAAGATTAGCTTGCGTCATCATTGATCTGGTCATTTCCAGAAGTGTCATGTTCCTTCTTTCTAAAACCCCATTTTGTTGCGGAGTATATGGAATTGACAATTGTCTTATAATTTCTTTTTCGTCACATAATTGTCTGAACTGATCAGACAAATATTCTCGCCCTCTATCAGTACGTAAAACTTTGAGGTTTCGTTCTCTTTGGTTCTCAACCTCGGCCAAGAATTGCTTAAAATAGACAAGCGCTTCTGACCGATGAGACAATAGATATACTGACCCATAGCGTGAATAATCATCAATGAAAGTGAGAAAATATGATGCATTGTGTCGTGCCCTCACGTTCATAGGCCCGCATATATCCGAGTGGACTATTTCAAGAGGATGAGTAGACCTCTTTGCTTTACCAAAAGGTTTTCGACAGGCTTTTCCTGCCAGACATGGTTCACACATATGAAGGTTGAGTTTAGCGACTTGGCCTAAAAGACCTTCTCGAGCTAACCTAGTCAATCTTTCTTGTCCAATGTGTCCCAACCTCGCGTGCCATTTAACATAATTAGAAATAACATCAACAGATGAAGAAACAAAAGAAATACATTCACTGGATAACTCTAACATGAAAAATCCATCACTCATAAATCCCACACCATACAGTTCATTACCAAGAAAAATGGATAACTTAGCTTGATCAAACAGGAAAGAAAAACCATGTCTTAAAAGTGTTGAAACTGAAAGTAAATTACATTGAATGTTGGGTGCGTAAAGTACATCACTAAGGAGTAGCTCGCGCCCAGTGCTTAGCTTGAGCTGGTATGACCCAACTCCAACAACCTCCTCATGTGCGCCATTACCCATAGCAATATAATGGTTGCATGCCGGCACTCGATGATAATCTACAAAACTTGCTCTGTCTCTTGTCACATGTTTGGTTGCTCCGGAGTCTACAATCCAACCATGGAGAGAATTAGCAACAAAAACATGTGAACAAACAAAAGAGTTGAAAGAGCTAGGAGTGGGTTTTACCTTCTTTGGCTTAGTGCAATCACGAGCAAAGTGACTCGGCTTTCCACAGTTAAAGCAAATATTTTTCTTCTTCCCACCCCTTTTACCACGTTGACGTTTTGTGGCTTTTTCACCCTGTGGCGCCTTTATGCTTGTTCCAACGTTTGCCTTTGATAGGCTTACGTTGACCAGCGTGTGCGACAAAAGCAGCTATTTGTGCTTGCTCCGCCTCTCGACCGACGGTCACCCTCCTACGATGACCGGCGACACACCAAAAAGTTTGATTTGCTCGTTATGAGTGAGCACAAGCTTAACGTGCCCCAAGTCCGCTTTCGGTAGCGACCTTAGGGGACCAAAACTTGTTGTTCATCGGTGAGTTCACTTCCAAAGATTTTGAAGTTCACGAATCATATCCTTCATCACATCAAGATGATGACTCATTGTGTGTTTTTGGGTCAAGTACGTCTTGGTTAAACTTAAGGGTAAGAGCCTCAACCTCGTTGTCGGTAGTACCGCACGTGAACTTCAAGCCTTCCCACACCATTAGCCGCTGGATACTTGTCGAACTCACGGATCGAGATGGTCATGCATGCAACTCAACATAGTATAGCGCGCACTTATCCTCGATCTATCCACTTATTGACGCGCCCAAATCGCGACAATATTGGGCATTCATCCATTTTTCTACTCGATTGGCATAGCCATAACAAAGGTGAGATGATCAAGGTGTTTCATATGGTGCAACAAAAATTGAATTTTTCGATGCCACATGGCATAGTTTTGGTCATCAAGTTTGCCAGAGATATAAATGTAAGTCCAAGCGGCTACGATAATCTAGAGGGGGGTGAATAGATTATCTCCATCTTTTCGATTTCGCCCTCTTTTTACAACCGAATGCTCAAACACAATGATAAAGGTGCGGAATGAAAACAACACACGTCGATTTAAAGAGGTTCAACCCACCTAGGGCCTAATCCTCTACCACCCCAGTATATCCGGGATGGATTTCGAAAAGAAAAAGAATTTTATTAATTACCAAAATTAATAAAAATTCAACTTACAACACCTTGAAGAGCACCACACTCTTCTTCAACACCACCTTTGGAGATTACCACAATCTCCCTTTGAAGATTACCACAATCTTCCTTCAACGGCACCTTGTGAAGATTACCACAATCTTCAACCTTGAAGAATACCAAATTCTTCAACACCTCGATAAGAAGATCACCACAATCTTCTTCACCTATCACCTAGATCATCCAAGTGTGTTCTTACCACAAGAACACTCACAAGATATCTTGTGTTTGAATGATAACCAAAAATCAAGATTACAACTCAATAATGAATAATACAATTTGAGTGCAAGGTGTAATCAAGAATAGCCTAGACCTCAAAGATGTGAAAGTGATAAGCTAGGCAATTTTACAACAAGAATAATAATAATGAAAGACCAAGTGTTTGCTTGAAGTGTATCTTGTTGTGTTGTATCACTATTGTTATATTGGTTGCTCCAAAACTTCCTCTATTTATAGGAGATGATTGATCAAGCATAGGCTCCTCTTGGGGATTGAAAATCTACAGACAAATACAATTAAAATCAAGAATATAGTTGTTAGAAATCAATACCACAATTTAAGGAAATGTGTCCGTTGTCAAACGGTCATATTTTTTTGTCATTATATACAATGTGGCGACCATCGGCCGTATAGAAATAAGAGAAATAAGAACACTTTGAAAATTTCAACAGGGCGACCGGCCGACATAGCTTTCGACCGGTCGACCGACTGCCTCAACCGGTCCCCCAACATAAAAAACGAAGAGGTTTGTTCTGTTTCAACATGGAAACTTGCAGTACGGGCCGACCATCGGCGACGACCGACGCCGACGCCTGCCGAGCGGCCGGCCGACTGCTTGTTTTTACTTTCGTCTCATTTTCTGCTTCTAAAAACATCTTCAGTACGGGTTGCCCTATAGTATGCATCGGTCGACCACGAGATTTAAATGTTGTCCAATTTTTGTCGAAAATAAAACTCAAGAAATACTCCGAAAATTTAGTAAAAACATTTTAAACCGATCGAGAGTATTTAGACAACATTTAGAACCTGTTATAGGAGTAAAAACGCATTGATATAAAATCAATAAAAGTGTTGTCCATTATTAATAAAAATAAACTTAAGGAAATACTCCGGAAAAAATTAAAACCATTTTAAATCATTTAGGAGTATTTGGACAACCTTTAAAAACATTGTTTTGGTGATAAAATAAAATCATCAAAATTAAGATAAAAACATGTATCAAACAATCTCCCCCTTTTTGATGATTACAAACCAAAACAATTTTTACACAAACTAAGAGAGCAATTTTAGAAATGATTTTCCTAAAAAACATTTGACCGTTTGGAAGCAACCAAAATTTCCAAAAATATTAAAGCAACCAAGTAGGGAGTAAATATATTCAATAATAAGCATAAGCTCCCCCTATCAACATGCATATCAAAAAAATGTAAAAGCAATTTTCCATAAGCTAAAAGCTTTAGCTTTTACAACTTGTTCAAGAGCTTAAAAGCTCCCCCTGTCACAAACATCATTGAACAATTATATAAGTCCATCAAGCAACAATTGGACTAAAAACAAATCACAACTTATGGCTTATATGAGCCATAGCTCATAGCTTTTGTGACAAGCTTTTATTAGCTTCTTTGAGCTAATGAGCCAATATCCTGTTTCTCCCCCTTTGGAATCATCAAAAAGAATGTTAGGATGATAAAAACATCATACAAATATATCAAAGTGCGCATCCGAGACGGTTTATCAACCATCGAGCAATTTATACTTAAAGTCCAAGGAAAATGGGAGAATTGAAACATAAGAGATCCATAAGCTCATTAGTAAGCTAAAAACATGATTTCAAAAAGATTTTAAGATATTTTGAGGCAAGATAATCATATAGAAGTTGAAAGTTTCATTGCGACATTTCATCGAACACCTTGTGTACGTGAAAAATAAAAGAGGTTGTATATAACCTTTGTAAATGGTTCAAGCCAAAAATTTTCATATCATCAATCAACCTCATTCCAAAGCTCAAAGAGATCATATGCAACATATGCAACATTTGTTCATCAAATAATAAGCTCAAAGTAGATTCTCAAGGGTTCAACCCAATTGAGATAAGCTAAGAATGATCAAGGCATTACAAATGCCAAAAATTAGAACATCTATCAAGTAATAAGTCATGCCTTACACAATACATGTAACAAATGTCAAAAGTCCCAACATATCCAACTAAGCATAAAGATCAAAGCATTTAAGAGAAGCACTTTTACCATCAAGTACTTCATACCAATATTCAAACCATGCCATATAAGAGTATTTTTACCATCAAATACTCCATCATGATCATCCACAAGTCATTATCAACTTGCAATTTTAACCCTTTTAAGAAAAACAAGCAAATATCATTAGTACAAATTAGTTTTACAGAGGTTCATGAAAATACAAAGCATCATTAATGAAAATGCTAGAAAGTAAAGGGGGTGGGGATATCATTCCTCATCCGAGGAGAAGCAAGTTCCGGGAATGAGATCTTTGATAAATTTCTTCAATTTGCAGATTGACTTTTTCAAACTAGAATTTTCCTTTTTCACAACCCGGAGCTCTTTTCTAAGAGAGGCCACATCTCTAAATGTTTCTCTTTCCACTTTGGCCATTCTCTCTTTGAGATTTAGATCTTCAACATCCGACTGCCTTCATCTCCTTCCTCCCTAATTTCTTGTTCATTTCCCACATTCTCTTCTTCTTCATTTTCCTCTTCATTCCCCACATCATCTCCTTGTTCAAACTCACCACTTCCAATATTTTCAACCTCATTGTCATTAAAGAAATCATCCCGAGGTTGTTGTTGATGTCGGGCACGCACGCCCTAGCGGCTTTGGTAGAACCCGTGGTAAATGTCGTCGCATTCTTACCATTTGTAGAATGTTGGCATTATCAAAATCATTGTGACGAATTTCGGTATTCATTTCATTTTTCGGGTATCCCGATAAGTATAAGAGTCGGCAAATCAAATTACCCAAGGTATATTTTTTCTTGGTAAGCTTTCTAGATTCCAACAAGCAATATACAAAAATTGCCCCATAATTTACTCTTTCTTCTCAAACAATCTTATAGGTGAGAAATAGTTCGAGATTACTTGGAAGTTTTACTTCCTTTCCACAAACACAATAGGAGCAAATGATAGATATAATCCGATAATTTGGCGGCATTGCCGAATATGTTACTTCGGGATATACTCCTAAAAAGGTTTTCACATCATCTAGTGAAACACCTAAAATGTTATCATCCCAATGAGCGCAACCCACATTGACCACTCCATCATTTGGCACGTTAAAGTGATTACAAATATCGGCCAATGTCCATGAAAAATGCCTACCATTAACAAAAGTGTGAAGTTCCAACGGATTATCTACCGTAGCATCAACAATCCACATATTTGCATAAAAAAGTTTTATAAGCTCGTCATCATAATGCAAACACGGATTATCCCAAAATGAAACCCATCCTTGAATTTCAAAATAAGCTCTAATATCCGGAAATTCATCATGAAATGCTTGAAAGCAAACCATACGAGTGCATGCAATTTTCTTATCATTCAATCCAATATTCTCATAATGTTCCTCCGCAAGTTTATTTAAAAATCGAAATCTATTAGCTCTGAGGAGGCTCGTAGAGGAGTGATAACTTACTAGAGTCCCAATGAATTCTCGATTTTGAAACCCCGCTCTTAATTCGACAATCTCCTCTTCCGTAGTTTCGATTTTGATGGTCTCTTTGTAGAATATCATCTTATTGGGGATTGGAAGAAGATTCTCCCCTTTGCCTCCTTCTCCTCTTTTGAGGATTTTGTTCGGTAGAATTTCTTGGAGGTGCCATATATGTGAAGTTCTTGCAAAAAGAAGTTAATTAGCAAGAAAGATTACAAGGATTGATGAAGAATTGAAGATAGTAGAAGAAAGGGGTGATTTTCGCACAACAAGGGTTTGGGGGGTTTTGAGAGTCTGTTTCAGAATGAAGAACAGAACGTTTTTATCTATAAAATTAGCCTGGGCGACCGGTCGAGGTATGGTGCGACCCGGTCGAAGTGCGATGCGGCCGTGCCCGCTTGCTTATGACCCCCAAATGCTTTTTTATTCTTTAGGTTTTTTTTTAAAAAAAATTCGATTTTCCACCCCAAAAGTTTTAAAACAATGCAAAAAGATAGTTTTGGAACAAGTCCAACAAATACGGGTTTTGGGAAAACATATATTCGAGAAAATCGAGACTTAACAAGTAGTGCCCTTTTAAGAGAATATTTGCAAAATCATTTAGGGGCACTTAAGGGGTTAAAATGAAATATCTTGAAAGATATGTGCATAAGTATAATATCGAGTTTTAAGGAAAATACGATTGAACGTACCTCGATAGTTTAAGAAACTTGAAGACGTAATAGCCAATGAGCATGAGATATGTATCCTACACAATTCTTAAAACATATCTAGCACAAATCATAATGATAAAAGTGTAGGCTAAGAGATATCACAAGTAAGCTCATGCCATAAAAATCCATAAAAGATGATAACACACTTTAGTCTACAAAAATGCACAAGAGTTTTAAAAACATCATATAAGGTCTTCTTTTTCAAAAAATTTTAAAAAGCACAAGTATATATTGAAGACCTTAATTAAAAATAAATATTTGAAAACTCATTTTGCAATTAAGACACAAATAAAAGCATGCATAATAACAAAATAAAATGCATATTTAAATAGGGAGATACGGGTTACCAATTACGCCATTTCAATGGGTTGTGCCGTTCCCATTGTTGATGGTATCTTCCCTCGAGAAGTCACTTTGTTGATGATGACTTCTTTGATTTCTCCATTTCCAAGGTTTGTTGCCTTCCCATTGTTGAAAGTCTCTTCTTCTTTGAAAATCATCTTGTTGATGATGTCTTTGCCATTTCCATGGATTGTGTTCTTCCCATTTTTGATTATATCCTCTTCTTGAAATTGGCTTTGTTGAGAATAGTTTCTCCTTCTTTGATCAAATGAAACGGTCATTTGATGCCTTCTTGGCGAAGATGAATTTTCTTCGATCATTATTTCACGGTACCTAATATGACATTATTTTGTGGTACCCTCAAGTGTTTTTGGTCCTTTAGGATAAGCTTTGAGACTTTTAGGTCTCCAATAATGATTAGAGCTATTTCTAGCCCGACAAGTATTAGCCGTATGACCCTTTTTACCGCAATAGAAGCATGTAATAATTCTAAGAGCATAATGACCAACATGCTTAGAGGCTTGATTCTTTTTCATATGATTGACAACATTAAGCTTATGGTCAAGTTCTAATTTCAATTATCACAACAATCAATAATTTCATCCAGTACTCAAGTCGGATTTAGATAAATCATTTTTCATGCAATTAATATCCTCAACAAGAGTACTATTTTCTTTTTCAAGGTTTCTAACCTTGTCAAGTGTGGTGGTGTGAGCACATGATAGTGATTCATAAGAAGTAAGTAAACTATCTTTATCATTTTTCAAAATATTGAATTCCTTTTTCAAATTTTTGTATTTAACAAGTAAGCTTTGAAATTCATTTTGAAGTTCATCATAATCATTTTGCAAATCACTATAATCATTTTGAATATCATATGAAGTAGAGGTTTTAAGACATACCTCATTTTCTTCTTTGATGCCCATTAAACAATATTCAATTTCTTCATAGTTGGAAGTTGTAGGAGGCTTGTTCCTTAGATTTGAGCTTGTATGACCTTGAGAAGTAGATGCTTTTGTTTGACTTCTATCATTTGCAAATACTCCATAGATGGCTTCTAATTTTTGCCATACTTCATGTGCCGACTTTATTCCTACAACATGTTCATATTCCAAATTAGTAAATGAACAAAACAAAATATTGAGAGCTTTACCGTTTAAGGAGATGATTTTCTTTTCTTCATCATTGAGCTTTTTGAATCCTTTTGAGGTGTGTGGTGTATCTTTCGTCGGAATGGATTCTCCGTTTATGACGGTGTTCCAAATGTCGAACCCGCAACCTTGTAAGTAGCATTCCATTCTTTCTTTCCAAAAATTAAAATTTTTGGAATCAAATAAAGTGGTGGCTTGGTGGTGGAGGTGCTGATAGATGAGCTTCGTTTGTAGCGTCGATCGTTTCTCTTCACTCGCGATGTGAAACGAGCTTGCCAAAGAGTTTGGCTTTGATACCACTTGTAAGTCCAAGCGCTACGATAATCTGAGGAGGTGAATAGATTATCTCTCCATCTTTCGATTTCGCCCTCTTTTTACAATCGAATGCTCAAACACAATGATAAAGGTGCGGAATGAAAATAACACACGCCGATTTAAAGAGGTTCAACCCACCTAGGGCCTAATCCTCTACCACCCCAATATATCCTGGGATGGATTTCAAAGAAAAAGAATTTTATTAATTACCAAAATTAATACAAATTCAACTTACAACACCTTGAAGAGCACCACACTCTTCTTCAACACCACCTTTGGAGATTACCACAATCTCCCTTTGAAGATTACCACAATCTTCCTTCAACGGCACCTCGTGAAGATTACCACAATCTTCAACCTTGAAGAAAACCAAATTCTTCAACACCTCGATAAGAAGATCACCACAATCTTCTTCACCTATCACCTAGATCATCCAAGTGTGTTCTTACCACAAGAACACTCACAAGGATATCTTGTGTTTGAATGATAACCAAAAATCAAGATTACAACTCAATAATGAATAATACAATTTGAGTGCAAGGTGTAATCAAGAATAGCTTAGACCTCAAAGATGTGAAAGTGATAAGCTAGGAAATTTTACAACAAGAATAATAATAATGAAAGACCAAGTGTTTGCTTGAAGTGTATCTTGTTGTGTTGTATCACTATTGTTATATTGGTTGCTCCAAAACTTCCTCTATTTATTGGAGATGATTGATTAAGCATATGCTCCTCTTGGGGATTGAAAATCTACAGAAAAATACAATTAAAATCAAGAATATAGTTAGAAATCAATACCACAATTTAAGGAAATGTGTCTCGTCAAACGGTCATATTTTTTTGTCAATACACGGCACGGCCGCACGTAAATAAGAGAAATAAGAACACTTTGAAAATTTCAACAGGGCGACCGGTCGACATAGGCTTGGACCGGCCGACTCCTTTCAACTCAGGGTCCCCCATAACAAAAAAAACGAAGAGGTTTGTTCTGTTTCAACATGGAAACTTGCAGTGCACGGCCGACCACCGATGCGCCGGGCCGACTCGCTTGTTTTTTTTTCGTCTCATTTTTTTGTTTCTAAAAATATCTTCAGTACGGGTTGCCCTATATAGATGCCGGTCGACGACACGAGACGAAATGTTGTCCAATTTTTGTCGAAAATAAAACTCAAGAAATACTCCAAAATTTAGTAAAACATTTTAAACCGATCGAGTATTTAGACAACATTTAGGAACTCATTATAGGAGTAAAACTCATTGATATAAAATCAATAAAAGTGTTGTCCATTATTAATAAAAATAAACTTAAGGAAATACTTCGGAAAAAATTAAAACCATTTTAAATCATTTAGGAGTATTTGGACAACCTTTAAAAACATTGTTTTGGTGATAAAATAAAATCATCAAAATTAAGATAAAAACATGTATCAAACAATAAAGTTAAAAAAAACTATTTGGCATCCATCACTATATATAATGGACAATATGTTAGGTACTGATCTAATTTAAAGATTTCTATTCGGATTCAAATAAAATTTTATTATTTTCTTTAAATCAACGAGATCGAAAATTCACCGCCAAAGACTAATAATCATCTCCCACCGAATTAAAGACAATAATAAAAAATTAAATAATCCACGAATAGAAACATTGTCCATTATAATCATGCATATAGATAGCATAAAATAATAGGGTGACATTTGATGCTCACGTCGAGATAATGCCTACGGTGGTGATCTACAAAACATACCCAAAAAATACATAGCCAAAAACGGCCCCTCTAATACATCAGTCCAAAAAAATAATAATAACTGAAATTACAACTTTTATGGACCTACTACAAAATTCTAGGAATTAAATAATTTGGGACTTTGTATCACCACCATATCCAAAAAATTATCTCTTAATAATTAACTAACTAGCCACATAAACATGAGCATCCAAAAATGTCAAATACCCATTCACACATAAGATTGCATAAAACACATATTGCAATTAATATATGCATCGTATTTACCAAATAATTAGACATTATTACTAAATAAAACAAATCTGCTCATTCTTTATCGGCACAAAAAATGGGGAATTTTTAAGTACCCATTATGGATAGTGGGAATTCTTTTCTACACGTGACATAAGAGAACTCTTTTCTACCCAATTTGACAAAAATGCCCCTCCTTTAATTTGAAGATTTTGAATTTTAAAACTGATGCAATTAATGCATTCCTTAAAAATCGTGTACACTTCCCCCCCAAATACACACACCTATGAATAAAATTGTATGCCGATATCGTGCCCTATCGTGCCCATATCGTGTCAACCCACATGTACATATGCATAAAAAAGGCACGATATATCGTGCCTAATTTAACGAGGCACGAAATATATCGTGCCTAATTTTAACTGAGGCACGAAATATATCGTGCCTTTTTTATGTATATGTACATATTCTAAAAAGTTGTCTATTAATTTTGAAAATTATTTCCATAAAATTTAAAAATATTTGCATTTTATTGAAAAATGTCAAAAATCCAAAAAACATTTTAAAATCTAAATAATAAAATCTATAATTTATTTTAAAAATAAAAAAGAATAAAAAAATCTATAATTTATAATTATTTTAAAATCTAAATATTAAAATTTATAATTTATTTTAAATATGAAAATTAAAAAAAATACACTTTCTTAAGCATTTGCCATTATTTAAAATATGGAAATTTATTTAAAAGTCTCAAAAATTGTTCAACAATATGAAAAGTGGATTAAAAAATGAAAACTGTTGAAAGCTTTCAAAAAATTTACCAAAAATCAATTTTTTATAAAATTCAAAAAGGGAGTAGATAGAGAAAAAATAAAGAGATAGGCCCCACTTACTTTTGCATTTAAAATATAAGGGTATTTGGGTAAAAGAACCATAAAAAAGGATAGAAAATTTAGTTTTTTTATCTCGCATATCAGAAAACTCTTTGTCGTATCCTAATTGGTTAAAAATATATATGTTGAAATCATTACTAAACATTGTGCCAGAACACACACTGCAATGTAAATATTAACTTGTGGCACGAATTTCAATGTGAACGTTGGTTGTAACATAAAATAGCCGTGCATATCGATTACATGATCAAAATTCCATTCACAACATACATGTATGTATGTGCACGCAATCCGAGGTTAAAATTGTTTATCTCACAGAAATTTCGAATTGTCTTGATTATTTCATTTTATATCAGATTAGTATGCATAATATATCAAATTAATCCTTTCTTCAAGATCTACAATTTGATACTAATATTGCATATTAAAAAATAGTCAAAAATTCGATTTTTATTAATTAATATCAAATCTTATGTATAGTTATTAATATGGATGCTTAAAAATAAAACATACACTTCGAGCATGTGAAATAGGCGAGAACGAGCACTAATGACTCTCATACCACTGTTAGCAAATAAACACATATATTTGCAAATAGTCACGTAATTAGGAATCGATGATATACCTTTCAATTAGGTAGCGGAAAAAAATCACCGATTCACTTTCGTTGACCCTTGATCTTGATAACTCGTCTACAAGTCTTCCAAACTGCACTCGAGTATAAAATGCGCTTCACCCTGATCGATGTGAATACTACAAGAGCACCCATAATTTCTCCACACCTTAAACCCTTAAGAGAATATTGGTGATCCTTAAGGAGAGATTATATGAAATTAATTATTCTGATCAAAATTGAATGACAAAATGAGAGCGAATGTGATGTGCACATCCACAGTACTTCTGCATCTTGCATACCTATGCGTATATATAGCAGGAAAACACATATATGCATATGGGTTGCCCATGACACTTTTTAGGAATTGGCATACATGCTTATTCCCTTTATACTTTAACCCATATGTGCATGTAGTTTCCTTTTTTCTTTTTGCACATTGCACCACATCTTTGTACATGGCACCACTTAATCAATTAATTTGCTTATATTATATTATATCAATAACCAATGAAGGGATTTTTTTTAAAAAAATGGATTTTTTTGTAATTACTCCAAACCTGGATTTTTTTTCTCTTCTAATTGTCCCTTATTATCATTAATTTATTAAGGGATTTTTTTTATTGCAATACGCAACATGGAAGAAAAGTAATTGAGATAAGTAGATGCATTTTCTTAATCTAAGTCACTCTTTCATCACCATGATTAGAAGTGTCTGCAGATTGGTAGGGTTTGGATTCACTCAAAACCAATGGTCTTAGAGCATCTCCAGCAGTGTTGGAGAATAGCGCCTAGCGCTATTTTGCCCCCTCCAAAGATCGCTGCTCTATTTTCTCAACGCTATTGTAGCAATTTGCTACTGATCTTTGCGCCATTTGTGGCGCAAAGATCAGAAAAAGCTTACTTACTTTACTTTTTTTTTTTTTTTTGCTTTTTTAATTTAATTTGTTATTGATTTACTATAACTTTAAATAATATTATTAATTTATATTTCAGCAAATCTAATAAAAATAATGCAAAAGTTAATACAATTATATGTGATAAATTTTTAAATAACAGAATATGTAATTTTATTAATTGTTAATCTAAATTTGCATTAATTTCATTAAACTTTATATTTTTCTAAATTTATTTAATTTTAAAAATAAAATATTTAATAAATATTATATTAAATAAAATTATTTATGTAATATTTTTATCAATTATAATATAATAAAAATCAACATTATATGAATTTAAAAAGAATCTTATGGAATATTCTTTTTTAGTGAATAAAGTAGTCAAATCATTGGAGATAGAATCTGATCTCCGCACTAAAATAAATAAAATAGTCAAGCAAAGTGCTGCGTTAAACTAGTCTGCTGTGCTGAGATGGTCTTAGGCATAACTTCAAATGATAGTTGGCGTATTTTGTTGACTTAGTATATTCCAAGTCAATGCTCCTGAGCTGTTGATACTCAAGAACAAGATCTCTACGCGCCCCACTCCATTAAAGCGGTGCACGTGCCAAAGTAAAGATTAAAGGGCCCATAATTGGGATCTTTAGGGCGCGATTGGATGTGAGGGAGATTTCATTTTCGTTCCGGAGGATAATTTTTTTTTACCAAACATGCGATTGTTTATGAAAATTTTCAGAAAATATATTATTCTCTCACTTTCACTTTTTCTTACTTTTTCTCTTAATTATCAATCACATCTACACATTTTTCACAAAAAACTATCATTATTACATATTCTCCCACAAATTTCATTATTCACTCACTCATATATTTCCAACTACCAATCATATCCAATCATTATTTTACTATTTTTAAATCAAATCAACTTTCATCATTCATTTTTCATCATACAACCAATCACACTCTCAAAGTTCATCTTTTTTCTTCCTAATTTTTTTTCACCACTATCCCATGGCAAAATGAAAATTTTCATGAAAGATATCCAAATGCGCCTAACTTCCAAAATACTTGGGAGAGATTGCTTGACCTTTTCGTTCCGCTCATTTTCACTTTTAGAGAGAATAGTGTGAAATTTTTATTTAAAAAAAATGAGAATGAATTTTGAGAGTATGATTGGATATAAGATGAAAATATGATGATGATAGTTGATGTGATAGTTTTTTTTAGTATAATAATGATTAGATGTGATTGATGATTTGAAAAATAAGAGAGTGAATAGCGTATTTGGAATATGATTGTATAATAATGATAGTTGATGTGATTTTTTTTGTTGAAATTATAAGTGGATGTGATTGATGATTTTAAAAATAAGAAAAGTGAATAGTGTACTTTTTAAAAAATTTCACAAGCAATCACATGTTCATGCAAAATTTTGTCCAAAAAGTGGAAGAGGTGGAAACATTTTCGGGCAATTGACAGAAATACCCACCTTTTTAAAGTCAATGTCAGTCTTTTACGCTTTCCGATGCAATTTTATCTTAATTTATCCCGCTCTTTTTTTACACAACACAACAATACGCTCCAACAAAAAATCCCGGACATTTTTATGCTTTGTTTCAACATTGTTTCAAACATGTTTCAACAACCAAGAAACAATATAGAAATACCATATGAGCAAAAAAAAGTTTTAAATAGGTAAAAATTGTATTTAAACATCAAAAACTTCATGGAAACAACAAAGAAACATCGGAACAACATTAAAAATGATATGGAAACAACCCAAAAACAACGTAAAAAATATTTAAAACACCACATGAATAAAAAGAGCTTAAAAATGTATTTATATATTGACACTATATGAAAACAACAAAAAAATTATTAGAACAACATTAAAAATATTATAGAACAATACCGATACAATAAAAACAATGTACAAAAAATATATGAATAAAAAATAGCATAAAAAATAGGTTAAAGTTGTTTTGAAACATCGAAACAACAAATAAACAACATAGAAACAACAAAGAAACAAATTTAAACAATATCGAAACAACTTATATAACATGTAAAACAATGCAATAACAAAAGAAAAAACGAAAAAAAATAAAAATATCAAATAATATGGATGAATGTAAAAAAAAATTAAGTACAAAAGTAAAAATTAGGTACAAAAATAATAGGAGCATATTGTGTTATAAGGAGACTAAAATCAGCGTATTGAATATAATTTCCCCAAAATTTTCACAGCAAGCACTCTGTTGATTGCTTTAGACCATTTGAAAATCAATTATGGCCCAGACTGTGGGCTGATTCAAACCTATTGGACCTGGGCCTCAAATTCGAAGCCAATTTACTTTAGAATCATTGAAGATGGTGAGATTGTTATACATACATCCAGCAAGTGTAAAAAGGCCCCATAGATAGGAAGACTTGTTTATGTTTTCAAGAGACTCTTTCTATTTTTTAATTATTTATAAAAGTGAAATTATTTTTGTCCATAAAACTTTCAATGGAAATTATCATTTTTATTTTTTATTTTTCACATAAAATAACATCTCAAATTTATAATTTATATTCTCAAATATATACACTATCCTATATCATCCACCAATCATTATTCTTATATTTTAACCTAATTATACATGTAGGACTCACCACTATCAACACTATCTACATAAAATATTACTAATTTTAAATTATATCTATGTATTGGGACCCACCACCTACAATTTGCAAATATAATATTATAGATTCAAATTAAAATATTAAAGTGAACCCTACCACTATCAACTTTTCAATTATATATATACATAAAATAATATTTCAAAAATATTCAACCAAACACAATATCATTTCCAACTCTACATAAAACACATTTCAATTCATTCATCCAAACATAATTCCAATTTCTACACGAAAACTAATAAATTCTCAAAATTCTATTTCCAACTCCAGAAACTGGAAATGGACCATGGAAACATAAACAAACAGACCCGAAAATTTTGGATCTTCATGTAGTATCTGAATTCTGAATTGATGATCATGATTTGTTTGAAATTTTATATTATCAATTATTTATGATGTTATACTAGTTAATATTTTAAATTAAAACGAATTTTTAAAAAAAAACATTTTTTCAATCTAAAATTTATCATTTCCATTTTGTTTAGACATTCAAAAATATATTTATTTTTCAAATATATATTTTTTTTAAAAGAAATTATCATCTCAATTAAAATAAAGATGTAGAATTATTACTTCTACCAAATCAGGATATCAGCAGGTGATATATATCAATTATGAAGTTTGAGCCAGTTATATCTGATGCAAACTTCAAGATAGATGCAAAAGACGTAACCGTATATCTTATTCAAAGCATAGAATTTTCGGATTGATGCCTTTGAATTGTTAAGACTTCTTCAAGTTTAGATTGTTTTCGGATAAAATCGTAATTATACCTTGAGGCCGCACGGCCACTGTTTAGTCGCTGGCCATTCCGGCGTCACTGCCACTCGACACCACCACCAATATGGTCGCCTCTTCATGGGTAACTATTCCCCCAAGTCAATTTCGAAAAGGAAGCAACAGATTTGAAGTATCGACGAATGATTTTGTTAGGGTTCCAACTCGTAAAATCGACTAAATAGATCCAAATTTCTCAAAATTGTCTGTTGGTCTTGCAAAAACAACAAACAAGGAATAATGTCCAGTGAGTAGTAAAGGTTAATTTGCAGAGATCCGACGAAATCGATGTCAATTAATCATTTTGCAAACCCAAGAGGAATTGTGAATGGTGGCGGAAGAGACTCGAGGATTTAAGGATTGGGGACCCGGGGATGGGTGGTGGGGGTGAGGGAGGTGGTTGCCGTATACTTATTTTTTTTTTTCTAATTTTTTTATTATATGACTAATTCATTTTTCTTTCACAGCTCTGGAAATAAAGAATGCTGTTTTCTCAATGTTCCCAGATAAGTCGCCGGGTCCGGATGGGATGAGTCCAGCTTTTTTTCAGAAATTTTGGGACATTACGGGTTCGGACGTGACTAGAGCGTGCTTGCAATATCTGAATAGCTGTTCGTTCCCGTCTGGATTAAATGATACCCATATTGTACTGATTCCAAAGAAGAAAAATCCAGACGTAATAACAGACCTACGCCCTATTGCTTTGTGTAATGTGTTGTATAAGGTGATTTCGAAAACTCTGGCTAATCGACTGAAAGTTAATCTTCCATATATTATCTCAGAATCTCAAAGTGCTTTTGTTCCTCGACGGCTTATTTCGGATAATATTATGGTGGCGTTCGAAATTAATCACTATTTGAAGCGTAAAAGGCTAGGAAAAAATGGTATTGCGGCTCTCAAAATCGACATGAGTAAGGCTTATGACCGGATAGAGTGGGATTTCCTAAGAGCTATGATGCTGAAAATGGGATTTCATCCTCATTGGGTTAATTTGATGATGTTGTGTGTTTCTTCGGTGAGGTATAAGGTTATTCACAATGACTTTGAGTCTGAATTTATTATTCCTAGTCGTGGATTAAGGCAAGGCGATCCGATATCCCCCTACTTATTTATCCTTTGTGCTGAGGGACTTTCAGCAATTATTAATAATTATGTTAGTAGGGGGTTGATTCATGGATGTCAAGTTGCTAGGGCTGCTCCTAGTATTTCACATCTATTCTTTGCGGACGACAGTTTTCTGTTCTTTCGAGCTAATGTGGAGGAATGTGTGCGTTTGATTCATTGTTTGGAGGCCTACTCTAAGGCTTCTGGCCAACTTATTAACTTTCAGAAGAGCTCAATATCTTTCAGCAGCAACACAACATCTGAAGTTCGATCTGCTTTATGTCAGCTGCTTAATGTCAATCAATTGGAGAATCATGGTTTTTATCTTGGTTTGCCCTCATTGGTTGGAAGAAATAAGAAGCAAATTTTCTCCTTTATCAAAGATAAAGTTTGGTCCAGGATTCAAGGATGGAAGTCGAAGATCCTTTCACGAGCCGGGAAGGAAATCCTCTTAAAAACTGTTGCACAGGCAGTGCCTATCTATGCCATGAGTATATTTCTTTTGCCTATTGATTTGTGCAATGAATTAGAGGTTATGATGAATTCATTCTGGTGGGGTACTAGTCGAACTGATTCAAAAGGTATTAATTGGCTTAAATGGCAAAAGCTTTGTGTTTCTAAAGATTATGGTGGACTTAATTTTAAAAGGTTGCATGATTTTAATTTGGCTCACTTGGGAAAACAGTCCTGGAAGTTCATTTCGGAACCAAATTCTTTGGTGGCACGTGTGTTTAAAGCTAGGTACTTCCCTAATACTACTTATTTTGAGTCGCAACTGGGACATAATCCTAGCTTTGTTTGGCGTAGTATCCTTGCGGCTAAAAACCTGGTGGTCTCTAAATGCAGAATTAGAATTGGTAATGGGCTAAGTACTAGTGTTTTGTCTGATCCTTGGCTTCCGGATGAGTCTAATGCTTTCATCTCTTCTAGTTTACCTGAAGAGCTCTCTCATATTTCGGTTTATAATTTAATGAAAACAGGAGAGTTTCAATGGGATGAGGATTTAATTGCTGAGCTTTTTAATGAAAGGGATTCCCAGCTGATTTTGAGCATCCCTATCAGTAGGAGTTGCGGCAATGATAAGTGGATGTGGCTTGGTGATAAGAAAGGGTTTTACACTGTCAAGTCGGGGTATAAACTTTTATGCTCTGAATCGTCTACTGCTCAGTTTATGCTCCCAAATATTCTATGGAAACAGCTTTGGTCTGCGAAGGTTCCTTCAAAGGCAAAGAATTTGGTTTGGTGTGCTCGACGTAATTGCCTTCCTACAAGAGATAACTTGATCATAAGAAGAGTGGATGTTTCTCCTGTGTGTCCTATTTGCAATATTACATCTGAATCTGCTTTCCACATCTTCAGCCTGTGCTCCTTTGCACAACATGTATGGAATCTGTGTCCATTTCGAATAGGACAGAGTACTGTCAATTCCTTTGATGATTGGTTTGCTGCTGTTTGGGCTTCATTGAGTATTGATCAGCAATCTTTATTCATTATGGTTCTTTGGATGTTATGGAAAAATCGAAATGACATTGTGTGGAATCAACGGGGCAAATCAGCTATTCAAATCTTAAATACAGCAAGTGCTATATTATTTCAATGGGAGTATGCTCAGGTGGCTGAACTCCATGGATGGAATATGTTTGCAGCAGATGGAGCAATCAAGTGGCAGTTGCCAGGGGAGGGTACGTTCAAATGCAATGTGGATGCTGCAATTTTCTCCAATCAACAGAAAATGGGGTATGGCTGTGTATTAAGAGACTCCAAGGGCAGTTTTATTGCAGCTGTTCAAGGAAGCAAGAGAGGTCATATGGATGCTACAATTGCTGAGGGGCTGAGCTTTAGAGAGGCACTTAGTTGGCTGAAAAAGAACTTTGATGCTATACCAGTTATAATAGAGTCCGACTCATTGGTAGTAATCAGGGCCGTTAGAGGTGGTATGGATGATGGATCTTATTTGAGTGGGATTAATGATTGTAGATGTTTACTTAGTGTGTTACCTATGGTTTCTTGTTTATTTGTTAGGAGATCAGCGAATTACGTTGCCCATGCTTTAGCAAGAGTGACTAATTATGTGTCTGGTGTCGAAGAGTGGAGAATTACTCCTCCACCTTTCCTTTGTACTGCCTTGCAGAATGATTTGTGTTAATGAAGCTAGTTCTTGATTTCAAAAAAAAAAAAACAATTTAAATTTGTTATGAATGTAATGTAATTTTTAAAAATTATATATGTATATATGTATTTAAAATTTATTATGAATGTAATGTAATTTTTAAAAATTATATATAAATATATATTTAAAATTTTATTTTTATGATAAATTAGGACATTTGATGTGCCACGTCCTTAAATGTCAATGTGGCCTTTTTTCTACCCCCAAGTTTCATGTAGGATACCAAGTTGCCAACTCAGCTTCAAAAAAAAAAAAATTCTTTTAAATTAAATTCTCCATGGGCTCAAGAGGTAGCTTTTACCTGTTGTTGTAGCGGTCGTAGGACTAAATGTCCTAAAAACACACTTAAAGGACTAATTTTCAAAATCGAAAAAAGTGAGGACCAAATCTCTAAGTTGGTCTACTTAGAGGATTGAAAAAATAGTTTTACCTTCTTTTTTTTAATAAGTTGGTAGTACGTAGTGGTTAAAGGCGACGGGATAAATTTCAAAAAAAACTGAAAGACACAATACGTACATGAGGCTCGCTTTACTATTGGGCCTACTACTGTTTCCAGCAAACTTTTATATGTGTTCTTGACTAGTTCCGTTGACTTGGGTGATCTGCATTTAATATGTTATTGCGAGCATAGAATTCTCGGATTGATGACTTTGAATTGTTAAGACTTGTTGAAGTTTAGACTGTTTTGTAAGCTAATGCAACCAAATGGTAACTATGAAGGAACATGGTGAAGGAAAGCAGCAGCAAACGCCAAGTTTCCTATAATCAAGTACAACGCTAAAAGCGTGACATAGAATTTTCAGCAACTTCAACATCCCAAGGTATCTATTGGCATTCGGCAAAATTTCACAATCTTTATGTGGGAAGAATGCAAAATTATTAACATTATGTAATAAACAACTAAAAGCCTTTTTTTTTTTTTTAAATTGAAGTTATTTGACGATAAGCTTGTTGTTTGAAGACGAAGAAATAAGGTTTGAGGGATTATTGCAGCATTTAACCGTGTGATGCTGGCATGGAGCCAGGGGGCTGGCGTCGGCGGTCGCCCCTCTCAATATCAATTTTTTTTAAGTATCCAAAATAAATAAATAAATAAATAAATAAATAAAAGTACATAAAGATCTACTAATATTAAGAAAAAATAAATCTTGCTCCCAATCTTCATTTTTTGACTGATGTGCTAGTCCATGGTTAAATTATATGTCTTATTATTTGTGGCTACTATTACTAGTTCTACCCAAGATTGGAAAAATGCCACTAGTAGAGATGAGCCACAAAGAAATAATTTTAGGAAAGGAAAAGGATCAGCTGATCAAAATATTATGGAATGTTCTTCTTCAAATTAAAATTATTACAAAAATTACAAATCCTATGAATGTAACTCCATTATGGAATTGTTTTCTAGAAAACAGACATCACCATAGAACTATGTAATAATGAGTTCTCAGGAACTTATGGGAGTGTTTACAAACTCTAAAAAAAAAAAAAAGAAACGATTCTGAGCTTTTAGATGGAAAAAAAACAGTTGAAAGTTGAGAATCAATTTTTTTTTTTTTTTCAGAGTTTCAAACATTCCTATGTAACAAACACATCTAATAGGTCAAAATGAATAAAATCTAAGGGAAACAATGGTAACATAGAAAGATCATTATAGCCAGCACCAAAGCCCCCGATTGGCGCCCCTCTGGAGACAACACCCAATGCAGCAAAAAGAACACAAGTACTAACATACATCCCCATCCAAGTTCTTCCCCGTTACATTTAACGGACGTCAAATCGCGCCGGCTAAGTACACGATCAGTATCAGCATGAGGGGACCAAGAAGCATCGTGCTAACCGTATACGTTACAAGAATTAGAGCGAGAGGTAAAATGATCGTATGGCTTGTGGAGTAAACTGCAAGAAGTACAAGAATCGGTATGAATATAAAACACGTGAAGATTGCGTTTTCTCCGTCTGAGATTAAGGGGAGGTCGAGGCTAATGGAGGAGGAGTGGCCGCGGAGGAGGAGGCCTAGTCCCACCACCACGACTAGTGGGACGATCGGAGATGGACCCACCTTGGACATATGATCATGAGAAGGGTGATCATAAGTTTCTGTACTCATGATGGAAAAAAAGAAAGATTGTAGATTATGTGCTACTAAAGTGTGGATGGCTTAATTTAAATTGATGTTTTGGTTTTTAATTCTAGTTCACATTCTTTATGTGAAGAATTTTACATATATTTATATAGGGGGGTAATTGTGGTTGCGTATGTGTTTTTGTGTGTAAATTAAGATTTGGATGGTTAACCACACAAGCAAACAAGTTTTGCATTTCTACCATTAATTCTGCTAATTGTTTGTATTAAAAGCAGAAAGCAAAAGCCAAAGAAAAGGATTAAATGCAAGGATTCTTATCTATGTTTGAAAAATATTATAGGATGAGTTGTGCAGGTTTGGACAAATGAATAGAGATTCCCAGGTTGACTGGAAAATTGACACTTTATTTTGCATATTTCTCTGCTTTAATTATAAACAGAGAAAATGGGATTTGAGGAATAAAATTGGTGCAAGTAATTTCAGTGCAAGCATATAGTCATCATCATAGACGCAGAAAATGATATCAGTCGGCATATATATCTTTAGTTGAAACAAATTTCATGGCCATCCTAATAATTTTTTTTTTTTTTGAGTAGGTGGTCATCACTCATCATCCTAATAATCTGTAATGTAGTGTTTGTTTTCACCACTGCTGGAAATTATCGTTTTCCACTACATATCATAGGAAGGGAGAGAGTGGTGGCCAGTGGGAATCAAACTCCGACTTCTGGTCTGTGAGAATCTTAACTATTGGACTACTATTTAATTCCCTGTTGGAAATGATTATTAGCGTGCAATTGGATACCAAAAGATTTTCATTAGAACTTTTTTATCCGATATGTGATTGTTTATGAATTATTTTTAGAAAATACATTATTCACTCACTTTCACTTTTTCTCCCTCTAATGATTTTTTCCCACAAATTTCACTATTCACTTACATATTTCAAAATTACCAATCATATACAATAACTATTTTACTATTTCTGCATTAGATCAACTTTTAGCATTATACTTTCATCTCATATCCTATCACACCCTCAAAATTCTTTATTTTTCTTTCAATTTTTTTTTATCACTATTCTCTAGCTGAATAATAATTTTAAAAATGAAAGGATATCCAGCCTAAATTACTGACCTTAAAAAATCAAATTATTTTTATTTTAAATCCTGTGATTGTCCTCTTCTGACTTTTTAAACTCGCAGCGAGAAATTCCCACCTCATTTCTTAATTTGTTAGATAAAGAAGCAAATAAAACCAGAATCTGCAAAGAAAAGAAAAAAATTTAGTAGTGGCAAAAAAGCAGTAAGATCACGATAATATCTAGAGAAAAAGCAGATAATCTTTATTAAAAAACCAAACAAAGATTAAACCATACGTTAATTACAGACACGTATAGCCAATAATAAGCTGCGTTCTGAGGAAGGATTATGAGGTAGACATGTTTTCACATGAAAAAGGCTTTTTCTCTCTTTCCGGGCTTCTATTTATTAAAAGATTTGATGTAAAAGATTGGAATAAGATCAAAGAACACAATCATCACTCTTAAAACTAAAATAGTTAGGAAGCAATCTCTCTTACATCCATAAACAGAAGTATAAACAGACTTCTGCTTTTAGAAGAAGTGATTTATTTTAGGTGAAGTACACATAGTTGAGAATCAGAAGTTTGTGTTGTTTGCAAATAGAATCAGAAGCTAAGAGCGTTTAGTGAAAAAGTATTAAAAGTACTTATTTATTTGAAAAAATTAAACCAGAAGCAGAATCAGAAATCAAAAGCAAAAGCACCCACCACCACCCCCTGCTTTTAGATCCTAATTGAAAGAAGTAGAAGCAGAAGCTAGCATTTGCAAATACTAAAAAATGATTATTTTCCAGAGAGAAATACTTTATTTTAGTGATTGCAAACTCTCCATAAACTATTTGAATACCAAAAGGTTGTTTTTGGATGGTGGATTTAGATTTGAGAGATGATTTGGGGTAATGATTTCACCAAATAAGTTGACCTTAAAATCCACCACCACAACTCAAGAAATAACTCAAACCAGAAGCTCAAGAAATTGGAATATACTGTATTATGTAGTCATCCATACAAGTTCAATGGATCCATCAATCAAAGCGAAGCCAATGAATTCTTCCAGAGTGGACTCTTGGCAGCACAATTCCACATTGATTCTTTTTTTTCGCAATTTTTTTTGAACACCACCAGCATTGTGATGTGCTATCTCCTTTATGGATTCACTATGAGCAGTTTTTAGAAAAATGAATGTAGACTCAACTTAGCATCTGCAGATTTGAAGTGATAAGAACAAGAAGCAGCACAGCAGCAGTACCATTATAATTACGCCTGCATTTATCAAGTTATCCTGGCTCGTTGCATCAAGGGTTCCGCTAATCTCACGGCTAGAGCAGTCTACGGTGCTCCTTTGACCTCATATTCATGAGATATTTTAAGTGGACATTCCTTAGCAACAGGCCTCTCTTCAGACCATAGCTCTAAATTTACTGTCCCTGTTCCCCAGTGGACAAGGCATTTATATACCTCACTGATATTGAACCGGTTTACTAGTGCCAACCCAAGACCTTTATCGACAAGCATCCATTCACCTGATGAGAAAATTCAAAAATATATTTACTGATATGTCCAACAATAAAACACTTCTTCTAAAGCAGCTGAGCTTTTGATATTTCAGGTTTAACCTTAAAAAGCTGTTCAGAGCACCTTGGTTAAAATACACACCTTAACTCATAAGCTTGTCTAGAAACATAGCAAGACTATTCTATTCGGTCCTATAATTTGGCTGATGTTATTCGTATTACGTGTTTTCTTCTATACAAAGATAACATGTTTGTTAATTCATATGCTAATGGAAACGCTAGAAACCTACTAATCTTACCATTTGGTTGAAGATCCCCTTCAAAAATCTGTTCACCAGATTCTGGCCAGACCTCATGCTTGGATCCATCAATGGCGGTAAATGACACATATGATTCAGTAGGGTGCAGCAAATTGAACATTGGATGCACTCGCAAGCACACAAGCCTGTAAACAATTAGGAGACTATATGAGTAAATACAATAATTACAGGAAAAGCAAAGTCTTATAGTCCATTTAATAACAATTGGACTAGGTTTTGGTTACGCGACTTGTAATCACTCAACACTTGAATTATTCCACCGCTGCTTTTAAATCCAGGTATACTTATTCCTTTTTGTGGGTTTCTATTTTTTGTATTATGCACAAAAGAAAGAGAATACTCTTCAGTCCTTTTCACAGGGAAGCGACAGAGGACCGATCATCCTACCTCACTTGTGACTTCACTGATGAACGATGATGATCATCATCATCATGATGTGGATGCACATATTGAGAGTGGTGATTATGATCATCCACCCCCCGAGGGTGCTGTTCCAGATGGTCCTCCCACCACATCCACACCCTCTCTAGCTGCCGATCGAGCTCTATTAGAACACCTGGAGTGGCAACAGATGGAGGCCTTAGTGACAGCTTTGGCGTGGAGGCGTTGGTTCTGGATTTGGTCCGAAAAGGGGTGCAACAGGATGTTCCGGTAGTGGTGCAGTAGGAAGTTCCGGCTTCTATGCCGGAGATAGTGCCAAATTTGGTGCACCGACATGTTTCTGATATGGTGTCGCCTTTAGTGCAGCGTGAGGTGAAGGTACTCATATTGCCTACCATTGTACGACAGGCCCCACGACCTACTGAGGTGCGCATTTATTTTATTTTTGTGTTAAACATTTAGAATAGGATATTATTTATTTTGAATTGTGTTATTTAATGAAGTTTTTTCTTTGTATAGGATTCTACTCCGCCCCTTCACCCGTATATAGAGGCAAGCATGAGAGGGGGGACCCGGTGGTAAGCCATCAGGCTATTCCTCCCCCGCCATCTATAGAGCAGGCTGCACGGGACCTCTCCTATAGATGTACAAACACCGCCGGGGCATGGTGCACCGGCACAGGCTTCACCCCCTACATCTGGAGGCGATGATATGTCCCTATGTGTTGTGAGACCACGATATTGGATGCGCGCTTTGCACGTTTGACCGTGATTTCTTTAAGGATATTGAGTCTCCCACCACCAATTTGGATTTTGTGGTAATACAACATTACTGACCACAAAAGCTAAAAGTATTTGTTTACTCAGAAAGAGTTGAACATGAGGCAAAGGAGGTGGCTAGAATTGGTTAGAGATTACGATTTTGTCATCAAATCAACTACCATCATGGGAAAGCTAATGTAGTTATTGATGCTCTAAGTCGTAAAACCAAAGGAAAAATATCGAGTTTAATAACTGAACAAGAAGAACTAGTGAAGGAGTTCTCCAAAATAAGGATTGATGTAGTCGTACCACCAAAGAGTATGGAAGCGATATTAATATCTTTAATGGTGCAACCTACTTTAAAAGACAGACAGATGGACATATCATTAACAGCTTATCATCCACAGACATGGATGGACCGATGCGAAGGACGATGCAGTTATTAGAAGATATGTTGAGAGCTTGTGTGCTCAATTTGGGAAGTAACTGGGAGACTTTACTACCTTTAGTGGAGTTCGCTTATAACAATAGTTATCAAGCGACAATTGGGATGGCTCCGTATGAAGCATTGTATGGAAAAAAATGTAGATCATCGTTGTATTGGAATGAGGTTGGTGAGAAGAAAGTTTTGGGACCAGAACTGATTCAGGAGACTGTAGAAAACATAGCCAAAATACAAGATCGAATCAGAATGGCTCAAGATAGACAAAAGGCGTATGCTGACAGAAGGAGAAAGCATATACAAGATACATTGGACCGTTCGAAGAAGGAGAAAAAGTATTTTTGAAAGTGGCTCCTATAAAGGGTGTTATTCGTTTTGGTGAAAATGGAAAATTGAAGCCAAGATACATTGGACCGTTCGAAATCCTTACTCGTATTGGAGATTTGGCTTATCAATTGACATTACCACCAAGTTTGTCGAGTGTGCATAATATTTTTCATGTTTTGATGCTGAGAAAATATGTTCACGATCCAAGCCACATCATGAACTATAAGGATTTAGAAATTAACAAGGACTTGACATACGAGGAAGGGCCAGAGTCGATTTTAGAGCGCAAGATCCACAAACTAAGAAATAAAGAGGTTGCGTTAATCAAGGTTCAATGGAGACGTCATGGCAGAAATGAAGCCACCTGGGAGCGAGAAGAAGAGATACGTGCCAAGTACCCGAAATTTATTATCCAAGGTAAGTAATGAATTTCAATGACGAAATTAATTTTAAGGGGTGTAGGATGTGATATACACAAAAAATAGGGGTAAATAATTCTTTAAATTAGCCAATTAAAACAAATTTTAGTTATAATATAGAAAGGTACATGTTAAATAAAAAAAGAGGTGAAGAGTTTTCTGATTTAATAGGAAGAGGTGAAGAACCAGATTTTAACGTAAAAATATTTGTTCTCATTCTTAACTCCAGAATTCAGCCCTATAAATTGAAAATTTTCTCATACAAATTTTACACCATTTCTCTAAAGTTCTGATTAGGTAACAGTTCCATTATTATTTTTCTTTTCTCAGCTGTTTTTCTTACAAACTTTGGCAAAAACTCAAACTATCTCAAATCCACCAATAAAAAGCTTATGATATTTTGTTTCAATCAAACTCAAAACAGAGATAGAAAAAAAAATAGAAAAAGAAAGGAAGAAAGAAGAGGGTAGATAGAAACACCTCTATGTAGGGACGACAATGGGGGAGGTCAAAACCCGACTCCGTATTAAATTCGCCCCATTCGGGATGAGTTTAAACCCGGTCAAACGGGTTGTGGGGCGGGTTGTGGACCCGGTCAAAGAAAACCCACCCCGTATACAATTAATTAAGTCAAATTTTATTAATTTTTAGTCAACATAGTCACTTGAAGCCCAAATACTGAATATTGCTATTTTCTTTGTTGCTTGAGTGAATTTAGCAAATTTTAGGGTTCTCATTTTTCCAGCCTCACTCTGTCACTCGCGAGGCCCTGCCCCTCCGGACTGTCCACGTGACCCTTCGCCAGCACCGAACGTCGCATCTTCGATAAGCTGCAACAAGTAAGCTTAAGCTCTTATAATTCCCCCAGCGGCTTTCTTTAGTCACAAATTCAATTAGATTTTTTCTCCAAGCCATCACTCTCTGTTTTTAACTTTTAAATCAGTTATGCTGAGGTCATTATTAATAAAAATGTGAGAAAATTTGAAATATTAAATCCACAAATCGACGAATTAGTGGAATGTGGCATGAGCTTGGCCTAAGACTGATCAATATAATTAAATGTTGGCAGCATTATTTTTTCAATGCGGTCCGCAGTGGTTCAAACCCCTTTCCGGGTCCAATGCGGGGGGGGCGTCCTGGGTATATGTTTTCTTTTGTGGGGCGGGTCCCATTTTTGGCCGACTGTCCCGACCCACCCCGTGCCATCCTTACCTCTATGTTACAGCGGGACATCATCGTCGTCCCCGTTCCACCGCCTTTGGTCTTTCCCGGTGTAGAGGTGTGCGCGTCGGCTGAGCAAAGTGAATGACGGAGGTGTTGGCAGGAGAGAAGCTGGGGTAGTGGGGTGACGGGAGAAAGAAAAGAATATAAGGAAGGGAGTAGGGAAAAAAAAAAGAAAGGAAGGAAATGAGAGAGACAATGAGGGTGGCGTGAGATGACGGTGAGGCAGAGGGAGTAGTTTATTTTTTCTTTGAAAGGATATGAGAGAGAAGCATGAGTATATAGGTCTTTTAAATATATTGGGCTTCTAAATTACATAGGGTGGTACTGTAGAAGAAAAAAAAATGAGATTTTGGTATAAGGATGGGGTTTTGGGGTGGAACAATTGAGGGTTGACTTTTCTTTTTGGGATTGTGACCACATCTAATTTTTTTTTCAAGCTTAAACACAAAATCTCAAAATTCTTTTCAATATTTTCAATTCTTTTCTAACCCATCCAAATTTTTTGAAATAATTTAATTAATTATATTTTTATAATCGAGAATCACGAGGATTAGAATAATCACTTTTATATTCTGTGAGGATTAACAAATATCAGTTGAGGTAGAGATATTTAATTCTTATCTTTATATAATTCTTCATGTGAGTATTTTCAATTATATGTGATATGCAAGAGAAAATATAAATTATTAGCCAGGGACCGTAAATAGGCCAGGATCGAAGTTGATCTTCGGGTTAAGCCCGCTGTGCTAAAATTTATTAACTGGCCAGTTAGAGGAAAAATTACAGAGGAAATTACATATTTTATTATAAGTGATTATGCTTGTATGATTTATTATGTATTGACAAAAGTTGGTCCACTAAGCAAGTGGAAGCTCACCGCTTTATTTTTCATAATTTTTCAAATTAAGGAGTCGGGTTGAAGATATGCCAGTGGTGGATGAAGACCAAATTTAACTTTGGAATAAGAATAATTTTACTTTATGTCATGGAACATTTTGATAATATTTCAATTGTAATGTGACTGGTATTTATCTATATTTAATATTTTATTTTATTAAATTATTTTGTTAAAAATTGTGTTTCTATAATAACATTTTTATAAAAGTCGGAATATTTTTATTTTGTAAAATCACAGGCGTTACGATTGTGCAAGCCCATATGTAATTGTCTTCCCGCTCGCACTACAGATAAGTAGTTGCAACAGAGAATGTCATATGCGTCGATGTCACACCGACAATCTCTAACAAATGTAACTTGTACCTATTTATTTTGTACGTGCAGTCCATAAAAATGACACTCGAAAAAGCATACAACAACAACGCTTGTTGGGTGAGCAAAGAATATATCCTTCATGGTATTACTCGTCTCACAACGTCCATGATGATAGAAATGTCCATGCTCATTCAATTTATGCATAAGTTATTGCATTTGAGATCGACCCTCAGGCTCGATAACTCTATTCTTCATACGAGCATTGTAGATAGTCCTTATTGTGGACGTATTATCTTGCATTTTGTTTTGTAGGTCAAACAGAATGTCATTCGATCGAGTATTGTCGTGTGACATGTCCAACACATATTCTTCCACACTTCTTGATAATCGACCAGCAAAAGAGTGACCTTCCAAATATTGTGCAATTGGATGATTATGCACACCACATTCAACATCTAGTGCCCATTCTCCTTCAACTGATACCTGCCAACCCCTCAAACGAAATGCGTAGCCACATTTCTTTGTCCTAGTTTCTCTCTTAGACACTATCTTTTCAACCCTTTTAGTATCATCTTTTTCGACATATCTAGTCTTTTTTGATTCACGGTAACGCCCACTACGTTCACAAGCCAAAAATACCCGAGGTCTTTTCTTACCTTGACCATTGTCCGACCTACTTATTACAATAATCATGTGTCCTCTCTCACGCACCCAATCAAATAATTTATCCCGAGAATCAAATAACTCGTACGTCGTGAACACGTGTGTGTAATCCATAACAACATAAAGCTCTTGGCATTCTCATTATTATTAGGAGGACAAACAACATTATATTCCGTATGCATCGAGTTTGTTTCTTATTAAAAAAGATATCAATAAGACGGAAAAAATATCCAGTTAAGATAGTGTGTGACCGTGTTATCGTGCCACTCGCTTCAATCGTGCCACAAGGCACGATGGCACGATCATGAAATACTCATCGTGCCTTATATGGCATGATAGAAGTGAGTGATTGTGCCAAGTAGGTTGGTCGTGTCAAGTGTCGCACAATTATCATGCAACAACAAATTTGAACGGTAAAAATGAAGAAATTAAATACTTTAAGCTGTAAACTAAGAAAATACTTACATTATTTGGGGGAATGAACTCTTTGTTGTCCATATAAGCAACAATGTTGGTGTTGAAAAATCTAGGTCTATAAGAAAAAGTTTCAGCTTTTCTCAAAAATAAGAAGAAGAAGAATGTATGTGAAGGATGTGGGTGGGTATGTTGTAGTAGATTATAAGTGTAATAAAAGATGGGGTGTATTTAGAGATTTGGGGAGGTGTATTTAGAACTTTTCTTTAAGTAAGGATATTTTAGTCTTTTAAGTCAATGACATTTTTGAAATTATATATATGTGGGTGTATTCATCAAAATTGGGGGTGTGAATAACGGTACCCTTTTTAATGGCACACATGTATGAAATATCTTTGGATATTTGGTGTTTTTGCCTAATCAATAGTTGCCGATCAAATAGAATATTATCTTGTCGAAGATTTTGAGAACCTATTGCATGAAGTGGTGGATTATAGTTCAGATAAGCCAAAAAGACTAAGTCCAATTGGATTATGAATAAACAATTAAACGAAGCCCTAATAGAATTAATTCTCTAGGAGTAACTATTATTAAAACCACAAAAACCCTGAGGCCTATGAAGACCCATTAACATGAATATAAGTTTTGTGGATTTCTTCTTTGTTCTAGAGTTGACTTGTGCATTGGAAGGTCTTTGTTGGGAAAATTCGACACTCCAATACTTGTTTGTGATGCAAGCATTGATCCAGTGAGCTATTCACATTTGCGAACCCCTAAATACTTGTTTAGTATGTAGCAATTCACACACGTTTATAAATAGTAATTCACGTTCGCGTACCCCTAAATATTTGTGATGTAGGTTGTGACCCCATTGAGTTACTTAAAGTCAGGGGCGCCTTGGGGCTTGCAAGGTGTTGATGCCAAACAAGGCCACTCGCCGACAAGGCCCCAAAGTTATTTATATGTATGTATATATATTAAAACATGTATATATTTATACAAAGTATGTTAGAATAACAACAAAGCGAGTTGGTTGAGATGTCAATTTCCAACTTGGAGAGGTTATGTTCCACAACAAGAAAAAATTAATATACCCACATAAAAATTTGTAGGTAAATATTAAGATAACTATAAAGTAAAGGTAAAATTATTGTAGGTAAATACTTACCTACAAAATCTAAAACTATTGGTAAATACATATAGTATCTCTGTCGGTAAAATTAAAAATTATTTGTGATCTGTTGGTATAATTTGGGAAAATAATATATTTTATTCTATAGGTAACTGTAAAATTTAGTGATAAAATCATTTCTGTCGGTAAATTTTGTCGGTAAACTGAAATTTCCTGTAGTGTTCAATCTCTCCCCGCACATGTAAGAGTTGAATTTCTTTCCCATGCAAAACAATGTGACATAGATGACATTTTTTATATCCGCCAACTTTTAAGACCTTTTCCTTTTTGCAAAACAAAATAAAAAGAAGTTGTTCTCAATAATTTAATCCACTTTAGGCCTTTTTTTTTTCCAAAACCAAAAAAAAATGGAAATTGGACGAAGTAATAGTTATTTTTCTTTTTTTTTTTTTTTTTTGTATGATAAATTATATTGAACGGTATTTTTTGTAACGTTATTTTAATGAGACTGGAATTTTAAAATAAAGTATAATATTTTTGTTATTCATAATCTTATTTTATATGTTAAATAAATAAAATTACATTTGTAATATTGTTATTTTTTACCTTTTTATGTAAACACAAGGATCTTTTTTTTTTTTGCTCCGTGCTTGAAACCTGGGACCGCCTACTTAGAGCAGTTTTCTAAAAACGCTAGCACTAGTCCGGGAGTAGGGGGGCTAGCGCTGCGCGGCACTCGGGGTTAGGCGGGATTTGGGCGGGACTTAATCAGAAAAATAACGTAGGCGGACAAATGAGTCTAGCGTCTAGACGGGGACTAATCGGGCTAGGCCGTGATTTTTAAAACAATGGCTTAGAGGGATACGAACTTACCAAGTCATAGATATATATATAACCCTTACGGCATGATTGGTATGTGGGAATGGGGTAAGAATGGAATGAGCATTCCTTATTTCATTTCCATTCACATGTTTGGTATGCTTTAGTAATGAGAATACTCATTCCCATGGGAATCCCTATTCCCAAAAGTAAAGGAATGACCATTCCTCCTCTCCCCCATGGGTTTAGCTATTCCCAATCATCAAGAATGACTCAAATTTTATTTTTAATAAAATTATCTTTCTATAAATGACTAAAAATGTTGGATATAATCTATGTTTTCGAAAAGTAGTATTATAAATAAAAAATTATTTATAATTTAAATATAAGTTATATTTAATATTTTAATAAATCATAGTCAATTTCTATCAATATTCAATAGTTAAATCAAAATTTTGATATAGAATTCTTTTGTTGATTTTCTATATTTTCTTATAAAAATAGAGATAATTACAAAAATACCCCGAGGTTTGGGATAATTACATAAAAATCCAGAGATTTTTTAAAATTACAAAAAAACCCTTGAGGTTTGATTCTGTCTTACATTTTTTCCCTTCATAAGCAAACAAAATATCAAAACCCCCCTGATATTTATAAAATACTATAGTTACCCTCTTAAATTTAACACATAATCAAACCTCGATGAGGTTTTTTTGTAATTTTAAAATATCTCATTATTGTTTGTAATTTTAAAATATCTTTTTTTTGTAATTAACCCAAATCTAAGGGGTGTTTTTGTACTTATCTCTAAAAAATATTATATAAAATATTTTTGATATCATAGATATAAATCTATCTATATATATATATATTATTTAGCACACATTAAAATAATCTTATATCAATTTACGAATAACATATTTAATAAAATTTATTTAAAAAATCTTATTTAAGAGAATTTGATACTTTAAAATTATTTTTCTCAATTACTATCATTAATTTATAATTACCAATCAAGATATTTAAATCAAGTAAAAAATCGTCATCCATTAATTTCTCAATTCCTTGTACATACCAATCATAAGAATAGTAATACTACATCATTCTATTCCTAATGTTATTCCATTCCAACCTAATTCCATTCATTCATACCAATCATGCCGTTATTGCATGACATTGATACATGTGGGAATGGAATAGCATTCTTTGGTCCATTCTCATTCACTCGATATAGTTTAGGAATGGAAATATATATTCCCATATGAATCCCTATTGCCAAAAGTGATGAATAATCATTCCTTCCCCATCCAAGTATAGTTATTCACAATCACAAGAATGACTCTAATTTTATTTTAATGAAACTATCCTTCTAAAAAATTATTTAAAATGTTTGATATAATATAAATATTTGATAATATAAATATTTGAAAAGTAGTGCCAAATGAAAAATAATAATTATTTATAATTTAGATAGTTATATACTAAATAAATTATATTTAATAACTCTTATTCAATGCCCATTAAAATTTAAAGATTAAAATTTAAACTTTGAAATAAAATTCTTTTCTTTATTTTTTGTATTTAATTATAAAAAATATGTTGTATAAAATATTGTTGATATCATAAATATATATTTATATTTATATTATTTCGCACACATAAAATAATCTTAGATCCACTTGTGCATAATATATTTAATATAATTCTATCTAAAAATATTCTTTTTAGGAGTAGTTTGATGTATAAAATTATTTTCACCATTACTATTATCAATCAAAATATATAAATCAAGTAGATTAATCGTCATTTCATTCCTTGTTGCATTCCTTATACATACCAAACATATGAATTGAGTGTATTATCATATTATTCTTTTTTTTTAAAAAAAAAAAGAAGAAAAAATCCGGCTCTATCATTGTAAAGACTTGAACCCAGACCTCTTCACTGAAGGATAATATCCAGGCTAACCTATTATCATATTGTTGACGTGCGTTTTGGTCAACAAGCAGAAATATGTAAAAGTTTTAACACGTGGAAATGAAAACGTGCGTAACGTATGTTTATTTACGGCTAATTATGCCTTTTTGTATTTTGCCGAGCTTAATATTGGGGTCGGTCTTTCTTATAATTTGTTACTATTTGCCCTCCTCTTGTTTTTCTCCTTTTTCGGACTCTTTATACCCCTTTGAGTAAGTGGGTTTACAATAGTCATCTTTGCACTAACTATTCATTAATTAATGAAATAGTCAAAACACGACACATGTCCTCTATAGTTGTGCATGATAGCGAAAGTTTGCCACTTGTCGACTTCTCTTCATAATTCTCGACATGTGGCGCTTTAAATCGATACCAATAAAGTGTTAAGTATGGGCATGTGTTTATTTTTACGAAGTCATCGCGCGTGCGTTTCATCTTGAAATTTGGGCTCGGGGCTCCTGTGAGTCGTGTTGCGGTTGGGCTCGGTAGCGGCGAGCCTAATTCGTGACGTGTTGTCGTGCATCATTGTTGACGCTCACCCGCAGTCGCCTATTCGGATATGTGTCGATCGATGACGTGGATTAATTTTTCACAAACTGGCTCGGGTATCATCAAAGGCCCCAAGTTTGATTCCGAGAGAAGAATTTCAAGTCGAGTTAAACTTTAATGCTAATGATGAACAATTAATGGGAAACGGATTTCTCAAAGGTTTTGTTCTTTCCTGGCACTGTCGTAGCAATTAATGTTTGAAACGGCGCATTAATCAAGGGTTGCCATAATGACAGAACACGTGGCGTCTTGTGGTTGGACCAATCTTGCGCAGAACCGAAAAGGTACGTCGATTCTGTCGGCGGCGTGGGGGCGCGACGTTTTTTTTGACATGTTTGACGGCTTTTAAGCTTTTAAAAGCGTGTCTTTTTCGAATAATCGTCGCGCTGTCGAGGAACCCTACCTATAAATACCTTCGCTTCCTTCATCATTCACTTTCGCAACCATTAACCTTTGAGCTAAAGCAAGTAGAACCGAAAGCGAAAATTTGGTCGGCTTTCCAAGTTCGTAGACTTCAAACTTAGGTATTTTTTCCAAATACTCTCCCTTTACCTATAAATGTCTTCTTTTGAGGATAGTAGAGTCGTAGTTATAGTGTAGAGGTTGAAATTGAAGATCCTCCTCCGAACCTTCCTTTTTTCTCACCAAGACGGCGATCTCTCGTCTCATAGCCCGAGCATTATTCAGATATCTTCTCCGGATTCTCCACGAAGCGGAACGTCTTTGGGGCGGACTCATACTATCTTCAATCCGACACCAGTGACCGTCTTTAGAGAGGGAACGGTGTATCAGCCCGGACTGGCACAAGCAAGTTCCGACGAAGAATCGCCAAGTGTTGATTCTAGACAATACCAGCAAGAAGAAGAAGACATGGACCCATCAGAACCGGAGCGTGATAACGAGGAACGGTTAAACGAACCCTCTGGTGATTCGAGGCCGGAGAGGCAACAAGGGCCTACGGGTCATCGTAATGGCAATGGCCGGCAAGGAGGAGGCCCTCGCCTTCGTGTTGAGTCTCGGTGGACGCCGAGCGATATAAACGATATCCCAAGCATGCTGATGCTCCGAGAGATGGGGGAGCTTCAGCGAAAGTATCTTATTCCAAGTGGTATCCATTTAAGGTGCCGGATGGCACCGAGGTCCCCAAGACTACCGCCCGGGTTGCTTGGGTATACATACCGCCGATCTTCTATTTGATTGCGGTTCCATTGCCGGTTTTTCTTACACGGTGGCTTTGCAAATGGGGTATGCATCCAACCCAAGTGCATCCCATTACGTGGGGTAGGATTATTGGCCTCTTGGTGATGTTCCACCTCGAAGTACCCTCGCCCTAAGTTCAAAGAAATGAATGAACTCTTTCGTCCTGGCGAGCGACTCCTTCATCAAAAGGCCACCCTGGATGGTATTACGTACAAACCCGATTGGGGTATCCGGATAGTTTAGTGGAAGGTCTTCCTTCATCGTTGAAGGACCGAAAGAAAAAATGGCTTTGGGTGAGCGCGAGTGGCAAGCTCGCGTGGAGAACGAAGGAAGGGAAACCGCCCTTTATCCTCCTTGATTTTGTTTTTGGTTACTGATAGTCTATATCCTTTCTCTCTTCTCGGCTTTTGCTATTTATCGTTTCTTTTTGTGAGTGACTTGTGTCTTTTTACCTTTGTAGAGAACCGTGCATCAAAAGGGCCTTTGTCGACCACCTTCATCCGCAGTGGAGAATATCCAGCCGAGAGGTGTCGAGAGATAAAGCGGATTGAAAGATTGGCCACCGAGGCCAATTTGGGTGGCTGGTTTGAGGATCGCTCTTTCTGCTGCCCCCCGAGACCGGGGGGGCTCGGGATGAGGCGGCGAGTAGGAGGTGGAGGTTGAGAGAGAGGCTCGTGAAAGATCCTCCTGGCAATGAACAAATACGGACCCGTTCTCCGGGAGCAACCGGCGAGAACAGAGCGAGCTACGCCGTCCCTGCGACGGCCAGCCCCGTGGGCGGATCATCTCGTGCCGTAGGACAAACACAGACTCGAGCCGCCGAGCGCGGCCGTCCGAGGTAAACACTTAAGTTTTTCACATTTCCTTTTGAAACATCTTTGTTTTCTTTTGATATTCTAACGGTGGTTGCTTTTTGCGGGGTGTGGTTTAGACTTGCGTGCACGTCTTCGCGGCGTGAGGAACACGGCCGCGCGGCGGACTCGGCAACACCGATCAACTGCGGATGTGGAGGCGGCTCGGAGAGAAGATATTCGGGCTAGTAAACGTCCCAATGGGGTGCCGAGGCGGTGCAACCCCTCTTCAAAGGAGAAGAGGAGGAATTGTGATGGAGGAGCCTCGATCGAGGCCAAGGGTTGGTCGAATCAGACTGAACGACCGCTTTGAAGAGGAGGTCCGCGAACTTTTTCGGATGACCTCGGCGGGGAAGGTCACTTCATCCCTCCAAGCCAAGTGAGGGATGAATATTGCGAGGATGATCGGACTACGCCCGATGGTTTGTGGAATTAGATTCATTTGTGCCACGCCGATGCGACGGAGCAAACGAGAGTTTTACCGGAGGCGGTCGGGCCGCGATGAGTGTTCCGCTCGTGCCTGGACAAAGGTATCGAGCAATTCCGGAGACAAGCCAAGAACAAATTTAATATGCTATGGCCATGTCCGGGCGGATGATTGGCTCTTATGGCATGCGGTTGGGGGACTCGCGAGTTGGAGAAAAAAATATGCCGACACAGAAAGGCGGCACGGGGATCTCAGTAGGAGGCCTATGCTATCCTCCAAGGGTGCAAGAATCTCTTAAGACTCAAGCGGATGAGGCTACAACTCGGGCCAACTCGAGAGAGAGATGCTGCGAGGGCCGAGGAGAGCGAGATCGAACTGCAAGGTGAAGAAGAGCTCGGGGTTAAGGTCGCGAACGAATCGCAGCCGCCATCGCCCGGCCGAGGAAATGGAGAGGCGTCTAGCCGATGTCTGCAGGAGGCCGAAGAAACCGCCCACCGCAAACGAGGAAGTTCGTAGAGAGGCCGTTAAAGCTTACAAAAATTCCGAGGAATACGCATTCATGTTAACCTATGGCCATGCGACCAGCCTTCCGAGAAATTCTTGATTTGATTAAGGGGCGGGCGTCTTCTTGCTCGGCAGAGAAGACTGCCCTCCCGGAGGGTGACCTCGATACCCTTCGGCCGAACTTTGCCGAGACTTCTAATGCGCAGGGCTCTCTTCCTCCGGACGTGGAAGAAGTTGGCTCTAGTGGTGCCGTCGAAATTCCGCCCCCTGCTCAGTCTTGATGCTTTTATATGAACCCCAGGTAGGTAATTTGGCTTCTGTGCCTCGAGATGTAATGGGCTCAAACCCTCCCTTATGTAATTATTTTTGAAGTAGAAATGAATTGTTATTTTCCTTTCCTGTGTATGTATTTCAAGCTTTTTGTGGATGCTCGACTCTTTCCTTTTCGTAAGATTGTTGCCTGACTTCTTTTTTCCTCTTATTTTCCCAAGTACGGGCTCGGTTTTGATCTTAAATAAGGATCTGCTGCTTTAATCGATTCTTGTACTCGGGATATAAACCTGTCCTTTATTTTGTTTTTTGAAATTTTGTTTATGAACCGAAATCTTTATTGCGCTCGGCGCATAATCGAGTCCTTATTTTGTGCTTGGTACGTGGCCAAGTCTTCACTTTATGCTTGGTGCGTAACCAAGTCTTGATTTCTGCTTGGTGCATAACCAAGTCTTTATTTTGTGCTCGGTGCGTAACCAAGTCTTTATTTTGTGCTCGGTGCGTAACCAAGTCTTGATTTTGTGCTCGGTGCGTAAATCGAGTCTTGATTTTGTGCTCGGTGCGAATCGAAGTCTTGATTTTGTGCTCGGTGCGTAATCCGAGTCTTGATTTTGTGCTCGGTGCGTAACCGAGTCTTGATTTTGTGCTCTTGCGTAACCGAGTTTTGATTTTGTGCTCGGTGCGTAACCAAGTCTTTAGCCGTGGTGAATAAAAAACTTCGCTTTCCTTTAGAGAGCTCACGAAATACCGATGAAAGGATAATTCTTTGAAATCCTATCTCGGATCATAGATCGAGATCTTTATTGATAATACCGCTTCGGTATGCTACATTCCATGGATGCATAAATTTTTCTCCACTCAAATATTCTAACCGGTATGCCCCACCGGATAAGACGTGGATCGACCCGAAACGGCCCTCCTGTGTCAAGCTTCAATGGGTCAATTGAATGCCCGTTATCTTTTTCAATACAAGATCGCCGACCTGAAATCTTCTTTCCTTTACTTTCGAATTGTAGTATCTTTCACTCCTTTGTTTATACACTTTGCATTTTCATCTCACACTTTGCACCTTTTTCTTCGAGCAGTCTAGTTCGCCTCGGGCGCGGCCTCATTACGATCTTCTTCAAAATTTGCAATTACGAAGGTAGGGCTCCGATCTCGACAGAATCACCGCCTCGGCTCCATAAGCTAAAGAAAAAGGTGTTTCTCCAGCCGGCCGCTCGATGTGTCGTCTGTATGACCATAGTACGCCCGGTAGTTCCTCCCGCCAATTGCCTTTAGACTCCTCCAATCTCGCTTCAACGTATACTTGAGTATTTTATTAACGGCCTCAACTTGTCCGTTCGATTCGGGGTGGTATGGAGTTGAGAAATAGTTTTTATGCGGAAACCTTCACAAAAATTTGAAACCTTCGGTTGTCGAACTATTTCCCATTATGCTCTAACAATCGAATGTGGTATTCCGAATCTACGGATAATAGATTTCCATACAAAGCTCACAATCTTTTCTTCATCTATTTTTGCGAGGCTCCGCCTCGCCCATTTTGTGAAATAATCCACCGCCACGATGGCATACTTGACGCCCCCTTTGCCAAAGTGGGTAGTGGTCCGATGAGGTCCATTCCCCATTTGGCAAACGGCCATGGGCTAAATACGAGTAAGTAAGTTGTTCGGGATGATATCGACTGTGGTGCAAATCGCACACCTCTCACATCTTTTTGACGAGGTTGGTTGCGTCGCTTCTTAGGGATGGCCGTAGTATCCTTGCCGTATTAATTTATAGGCCAACGTTTGGCCCCACATGGTTGCCGCATATTCCCTCATGAACCTCTCGAAGTGCATAATGCTGCATGTCTCGGAAAGGCGTAGGAGTGGGATGGAGTATCCTCGTTTGTATAGGATGCCGTCTACTAGTGTAAACCGAGCCGCTTGAGTTCGTAGTGTTACGGCCTCGGCTTTGTTTTGTGTTGAACTCCTTTCTCTAAGTATTGGATGATTGGGGTCATCCAAGTCCGCTCGGCGGTTTCGGTTGTATATATTTTCTTTGCACCAAGCGGCCAGGGCGGGGCATGTGTGACAAATGACATCCGTGATGGCATCCGCCCCCTGGATCGAGCCGAGCCGAGCTAAGGCATCCGCTTGCATGTTCTCGGCTCGGGGCACATGTAAGACTTTTGTCTTAAAGTGTGATAACCTTTTCTTGACTAAATCCAAATATTGTGCAATTTTTTGCTCTTTAAGCCGTACTCGTTGATTTGATGAGCGACCAACCGAGAGTCACTTTGTGCACCAATAGTTGTTTTAGGCCCATAGAGGCTGCCATATCTAAGCTGCTAGAGCGCCTCATATTCGGCCGTTGTTCGTTGCGGGAATCAAATCGCACGGCGAGCAAAGAGCATTTTTCATTTGGATCGATTATCACGATTCCGCCCCCTGCTTCGGCCTTTGATAGGTCGCACCAAAGATTCTTCAATCAAAGGCATCATTAATGAGTGAATCCCTCGAGCGAGAGAAAAATGAGGTATTTTCTTCATCTTCCGTGCATCCGTATTTGGTTGTAACCCGAGTATGCATCCATGAAGCTCATCGGCTCGTGTCTGCCGTGGCATCTACCATGTAATCGATATTTGGCAATGGATAAGCGTCCTTAGGGCATGCTTTGTTGAGTCGGTAAAATCCACGCATAGGCGCCCGCGGCCATTGCTTTTCTTTACCAAGACAGGGATTGGCGACCCATCGAGGATAGAGGGCTTCCGATGAATTGATTGTCTAGTAGCTTGTTAACCTCGATTTCGATTTAGTCTTTGCTGTCTATCGGGGCCGAGTTTGCGCCTTTTTTCCGGATGATCAGGCGGAGCGTTAGATCAATATTGAGGCGGTGGCACGATACTTGGGGTCAATTCCGGGCATGTCTGCATGAGTCCATGCGAAGACGTCAAGATTATTTCCCAAAACTTCGATCAACTCGCCGATATGGTTCTCGGAAGATCATGACCCAATACGTAGTTGGCGCCCCTAAGCCGGCTACCGACATTGATTGTATCAACCTTTCTCTCTTTTGTTCCGCTCGTTTTCTTTTCTTGCTTTGCCTCCTCCTTGATTTGCGGGGGCAATTAAATCTTCGGCCCGGCCGGCTCGGTTTCGATTGCGGCTCGCGCCTTCTTCCATCATTGGCTCCTTCCCGGGCCGACGACTGGATTATCCTCTGAACGATCACCACTTTCTGCTCGGACTCCTCTTCGGGCAAGGGATTATCTTGTGTGATTCCACCGGTTTGCCCTTGTTACGCCACGTTAATCTCCACCGGTCGGAGTTTAAGAGAGCACTCTCGTGACTCCTTTGATTCCTTTTATGTATAGCTTCGCCATCGGATGTTGGGAATTTTATACAAAAATGATATATTGAAACGGCATTTGCTTTTATATGATAAAGCAATGGCCTCCCAATGATGGCATTGTACTCAATCGGCATTGATTATTTTGAATGTTGTCATGGCCGATCCGTTTATGCAAACCTTGTCCCATTTGGATGGGCAAATCAACTTCTCCGAGCGGGACTATCCTTCCTCCTCCAAACCCCGAGAATCTATCGTTACATGGACGGATATAACTATCATCCACGTTTAATCTTGAAATGCTCGGACATAAATGATCGACGAATAGCTTCCGGTGTCAATTAAAATTACGGAACCGGAATACCCAAAATCGGTGCGGTGATGACCGGAGGTCGAGAATGAGGATGGACCACCTGGTCGGCATCCACATCCGAGAACACAAAGTGGCGGTGGGTTGGCCTTCCTTGATTTCGCCACCCAACTTGTCTTTCGGCATTGGTTGCACATCTCTAACATCGGCTTTTCTTTTCTGTTGGAGCGTCTTATCCTCCATTGTGTTGGTATTGATCCGACCGACACTTGACATCATGAGGATTTCCTCCCCTGGTTTTCACCGGGGCGCGGAGAGAGTCAAGATTACGCGCTCCCGTTGGCGCTTGAGCCGATCTCGGTGGGGGTGGTAGCTCATGAACGTACCTTTTAAGGCCGCATACGCCGAACAACCCGCATAATTTCCCTAATTAGATCTCGGCACTCGTCGATATCGTGACCTATCGATTTATGATAGGCGCAGAATCGACGCGAATCTAATTTTGATGGCTCAATTTTCGAGGGGCGGCGGAGGCAACAAATTGAGACCACTGTACTTCACTCCATATGGCCGACGAGTGTGGGTCAAAGTACTCCTTAAGCGGGCGACTTGGCTCTCGCCTCTTGGCGAGCTCTAAATCCGGTGGTCGGGTTTTAGAGAACGGCCGGAAACCCCGACCCCAACCCAACTACTGGTTCTTTCCTTCCGTCCTTTCTTACGCTCCCTTGCCGGTGCTCGGGCGGTTACTTGCCATGGCTTCTTCCGCACAAATATGGCGTTCGCGCGGATTAGAAATTCTTGATACGAGGTCGCCCGATTCGTGGATGGAGTAATTGAACCAAGTCTCGGGGCTAGTCCAGCCATGGCTTTGCGATCAAAATGGCATCATCCGACACCGGTTCCATCTCTCGAACTTGTTTATTAAACCGAGAAATATAACTCTTCAGAGGCTCGTCCTTCCCTTGTTTGATGTTTACGAGGGAATCTTTAGGCGCGGCTCGGACTTTGGACGTTAAGAAATGTGTCGTAAAGCGGAGGCCGATCCCCCATGCTTGAATGGATCCTGCGGCGGGGTCCTAAACCAACGGTGGGCTCGGTCGCCCAAAGTCGGGGAAGGCCTGCGAGAGGATGGCATCGCTTGACTGTATAGTTCCATCCATGCTAAGTACTTGTGAACGTGAGTGGTCGGGTCGGTTTCCCGTTATAGAGACCGACACGGGGATTTTCAACTTTGGCGGTAACGGATCGCCAAGATTCCAGGAGAAAATGGCGACGGAACAGTGGCGGCTCCATACTTGGGGCGGTCTTGAGACTGATAGCCATCCGGACCGCTTCCATTCGTTCGAGACGACGGCGTGGCGGTGTATTTCTACATCCGTTCTGCCATAAGCTAGGGCCTTGGACCGATTGACCACGAGTTGTTCCCGCTCATCCTAGGAAACCTGAGCCGGGAACTTATCGATCGAGCCGGGCGAAAGGATCAACTCGGTCGTCCGGCGAACACGAGTGGGCACGACGATGTCGTGTTTGCTCACGAAATGACTACGCTATACGACTTTGCTCCTCCTCATCTTCTCTTTGCCGCCTTTCCTCATGACGGACATGTTGTTCATTACCCGAATCGGCTTCTTGGGCTTCGTGGCGAGGAAGTCCGAGGAATTTGAGGATTAATGTTAACATTTAGTTGTGGGTTGAGTGGGTTAGTATTTGCAAGGGAGTGGAGGAGGTGCATGAGAGTTTGTGGTGGCGAGTTTGCGATATAAGTTGGTTCATTTGTTGTACAAAAGTTGGGTTGGCGATTAAGCGAGCGAAAGGGAATAAAGTAGTGCTCCTGCTTAGTTTGGAGCATATTGTGGCCATTCGTAGTTTGGCCAGGTTGGTTGTTCAAATGTTGCTCTTGATCAAACGGGCATTTCTCGGCAGTTGACTCATTTGTTCCCTTATCAAAAGGTTCGATGTCAAATTTTACCTGGTTTTTGTTTCACTTGCTTTTGATCGAACTCGGGCCCGACCAATACGGGCCCTCCTTCTAGCGCCAATTTGTTGGCGTGCGTTTTGGTCAACAAGCGAAAATATGTAAAAGTTTTAACACGTGGAAATGAAAACGTGCGTAACGTATGTTTATTTACGGCTAATTATGCCTTTTTGTATTTTGCCGAGGAATATTGGGGTCGGTCTTTCTTATAATTTGTTACTATTTGCCCTCCTCTTGTTTTTCTCCTTTTCGGACTCTTTATATACCCCTTTGAGTAAGTGAGTTTACAATAGTCATCTTTGCACTAACTATTCATTAATTAATAAAATAGTCAAAACACGACACATGTCCCTCTATAGTTGTGCATGATAGCCAAAGTTTGCCACTTGTCGACTTCTCTTCATAATTCTCTCGACATGTGGCGGTTTAAATACCAATAAAGTGTTAAGTATGGGCATGTGTTTATTTTTACGAAGGCATGCCGCGCGTGCGTTTCATCTTGAAATTTGGGCTCGGGCTCGGTGAGCGTGTTGCGGTTGGGCTCGGTCAGCCGTTGGGCTCGAGCGGCGAGCCTAATTAAATGACGTGTTGTCGTGCATCATTGTTGACGTCACCCGCGTCGCTTTATTCGGATATGTGTCGGGCCGATGGCGTGGATTAATTTTTTATGTACGCTTTCGGGTATCATCACATATCATTTATTTCATATCTTTTTTTTTCGATCGGTTTTATTTCATATCTTTATTCCGTTAAGTGTGTTATCATATCATTCATTTCCTATCTATACTCCGTTCATAAATTCGATCCATTCAAGCATTCTAATCACGCCTCAGTAATAACTAATATTTATGTCTGATAATTAATTACAAAGTTAATAGCTAGTTAGTATAAAATTAGATTTATATCAACATTGTATTAAAAATAGCATCTTATCAAATTCAAAACATCTTAGTTAATCAAATATATAATATTTCAAAAAGCCTTAACTAAACACTTCCTAACTTTCGGCACAAATTCACATTTAACTAAATTTCAAATACAATTCTTTCATTTTCATTTAATTTCAAGAACACAAGCAAAGTTTAGCCTATGGAATCATAATCCAATCATTCCTCAAGAATCAATGAATTTGAAAATTGGATGGTTTGGTGGTGCAAGCAAACGTCACAGACAAATGTGAACCTCCATGATATAATATGAATAATGATGCCTAGAAGGATTTGATCCAATCATGAAATATTATCATCACTATCTCTGCCTCATCAGAATTGGATAAAGTTCGCTATTCCCCTCTCGTTTTGATGCCAAACCATTTCATTCTATAATATATTAAAAAAACAGATAATAATTTGAAAAATTGTATGTTACATTATTTTAAAATAGAGTTGAAAATAGGACGAGTTTCAATGTTAGTAATGGGTCTTGCTTTTCTTATTCTCAGACAGCCCGTTTAATTTTTTATTTTAACATATATAATATATAAAAATATACTTGAAAAATAATATGAATCAGATCTAGAGGAGTAAATATTTTTCTTTTCAACTTTTAAAACTTGTATTTGAATTTGGTTTGATTATTAATCGAATCGAGATTGAATGATTAGTCGACCGAACACAAATCGAGCTCGAGCTTGAGTCGAGCTTTTATTTATCGAACGAAAAAAGTTGGTTCATTATGCTAATGAACAAACTCAAACAAACTTTTAACAGTCGATTCGAATATTAAGAAATTTGATTCATTTTTTAATCCCTAATCGGACTCGATGGTCCAAGCTAGTCTCCAAGGTGTTGAGTATTTAATGGCAAGGCGAATCTTGAGTTTTGGTAAATCCACTTCAAATCTACCTTGTTCCTATATTGATTTGAAAATGAATCCAACTACTAGAATAATATATTTTGAAAATTATTACAAAATTATTTTTGAAATATCCAGTAAAACAAAAATAACAAATTTATAATATAGATAATACTAGCGATGTGCACGGGACTTGGAGATCACTAGAACCGAACCGAAAATATTCATTGATTTTTTGACATTTTCCGAATCGAACCGTCCTGAAAAAATTTATGGTACGGTTCTGGAGATTTTTGAAATATCCGTATCGAGAACTGTACTGAATTGTACCGATCCGTACCGAACCAAAGATCCAAAGCTAGAAACGATTTTTAAGAATTTTTTTAATACATACATATATATTATTTTTATATTATTTATATTTTGATATTGTGACACCCCATATTTAATTAACATAGAAAATTATCTGATATAATTATTATATTAAGTTTCACTGATGGAGCTTATGTAAAAGTATATGTGCTATTACAACACATATTTTTGAAGTAATTCTAGTTGGGATTGTATTATTTATTATGAATTTATAATTTGAGATTGTGTTACCCTTTATGATTGTAGTATTTATTTTGAGATTGCACTAAAAACAGGAATGGACTATAATTGTTTAGTGATTTTTACATTTATTTTTTATTTTTTTTTATTTGTGTTTTACTTATGATTAATCACCGTTTCACCGTCCCGAACCGTACCGTCCCAAATCGTCCCGTTAGAACCAAATCTCCATACCAAACCGTACCAAATTTTCGGTGCGGTTCGGTACGAAGATTTATTCTCTACGGTTCGATTCTGGAGATTGATTTTTAAAATCTCCGAACTTTGGGACAATTTTGCAGATTTATGAATCTCCGAACTATTCCGTACCGTGCACACCCTTAGATAATACAATTCATGTAGTCCCCTCTTTTCCCTTCTTGGTTGAAGAGCTCATGCACCAATGTCTTAACTTATCCTTTCATTTTCATATTATAATTTATAACCACCTTATCCTTGTCTCTTTCTTGCCACTCATTTCATTTCTTGCTAAGTCTTCCAACTACTATTTCTTTAATATGTCAATCTCAATTAGGGCAATTATTAATCCCTCATACATTGTTGGGTGCCATTAGTCCACGATTCTTCAATTATTTAATTAAATAGTCAATTTTTTATATTATCAGAATAGTCCTTTTTCTTGTAAACATGCTTTAAGCTATCTCTATTACGTAAAAAGTAAATACTGTGTGTGGTGTTCCTTTGGTCCGATACTCGACATATCCATTTGAATCACCGCAAAACTTAGAAATTGTTCAATAAAAAAGTCCGCTTGTGATGTAATTTTTCCATATAACTCTAGAAATCAGCGATGAACTTTTGTACGTCATAACATTGATTATGATATAATATGATTTATGACGTGTTCCAAAAAAAATATAACCAAGGATTAATACTCCAATTTTAGTAACTAGGTGCTCGGAACCTAGTTAAGGTGTTGATCAGTAAAATCTTCTAATAATTAAATAAGTGCGCCAACGACTAGGATAATTTAGAGAAATGCGATGCTTGTAAACAATAGATAATTCATACTGGGATTTAAATATAGCCAAAATCGTTCTTGGGAAGAACACCTGGTATTACCCAAAAAAATCCCCAATGACAATATTGATGAATTCCGCCGTGATTTTTAGCTGAACACTATCTTCTTCGGCGAACACCGTAAATGGGGGTTGGTGGGTTCTTCGAGCGTCTTACACTCTGACGCTTTCAAGTCAAATAGTATTCATGGAGAAATAGGAACAGTACAAATATAAAGTAGAAATATCAAGAAGTGCATAAGGGTTAACCATACCTGAATAATGGGTATTTATAGAAGTGCATGCAATTAGGGTTTCCAGATTTTCCGGAGGCAGTTATAAGGAATCTGTCAGAATTAGTTAGCAACTCTTATCTAATTAACCAGCTTAAGCCACGTCACAGTCAATCCCGAACTCCTATATATTTAATTCTCCCGAGCTTATCTTAAGAGACTTCTTCGAATATGGGCTCATTACCGCCTCCGGATCTGTTAAAGTAATAGCCCATGTTTGATTATACCGACCATTGGCTCGACCTTTTCTATACCGAATCAACTAGTCCCCCACTATAGCCGAGCTACCTTGAGAAAACTTGGTTATTGTGCTCAACGCCCATCAAGGCCAAGCTCATTTATATCATTACCTTTGTCGAGACCGAGCTAATTGATGACCTTTCGCTTACCCAGACCAAACTCTTTCCCGCCTTACCGTTTGAACTTCCCGCCGAGATCCGTGCGGCTTGTCATCATTATCCCTATTGATGGGACGCTTTTGCTCTGCCTATGCATCCCTAACCGTATATCTCGCTTCTCATCAACGGTTCAGATCAAAGATCCTCGGTACTTGTGCCAGGCTTTCTATCTATATAAAGGGGCGATCACTTCTTTTTACACTTTTGCCTCTCAAGCGATTTCAGCGTATTTTTCGAGCTCTTTCCGATCACACTCGGCATTCTTACCTTGGCTCTTGGCGATTCTTGACTCGATCCTCCGACGTCTATTCCTCTCTTTCTCTCTTTATGGTCTCCCTATCTATTAGGTACTTTTCTTGCCCTTTTCCTCCCCCATGTTTGTTTCTTATTTCCATTCTTATTTCTTCCTTCTCTGTTTTCGATTATAATGTCTTCTCTTGTATATCATTCTTCCACGGGTACATCTACTGACCCAGAAATAGCCCATTTTGCCGAATGAGTTGATAACCTCGAACTTTTCTTTGACAATGAAGCCCATACTGCTTCTCACAACTCGAGGCCTCTCTTCTAACCTTGTAGGAAGCTCGGACTCTTGTTCTGATAATAGTTACTCTAACATAGAGATAGGATCTGCTATCCCGAGTTCTTTCTAGGATAGTACATTTAATGCTATAGCTATGTTTGCTAGGAACTTAAAATATCTTTGTAAAAATATAAATATTCCCTCAACCTTCTAGCCAGCTCTTCCTAACTATTATGATATGCCGAACCGACCTCCACCAGGTTATCTAGCCTTCTTCTTCTCTGCGGTTGATGGTGGGCTTCTGATTCCTATTCATAATTTCATGACCGAACTTTCAACATTATACTTGAATTCCCTTGAATCAACTATCTCCCCCAACTCTTTTCGGGTAATGGCGGTTTTGTTATGGTGACTCATTTTTCAAAATTGACACCACTCTGAGCTTTTTTATTCTCTTTTTCAAATAAAAGTGTCCAATACTCGTGGCCTCTTCTATCTATCCTCTCGAGGTGATGCTAGATTCCTCGATAAATATCCCATCTCTAATAAATTTTGGAATGATATGTATTTTTTCATTTCCTCTCCCGAGCCCTGGCCCTTTCCTACTGAATACGTCTAGGAAGTACCTCCTTAGAGCAAAATTAACATTCGAAGATTCAATCCCGATCTCTAAGCTCTCATAGATCGGTTGAACAAACAGGGGTACGACCTTTCCCGCCTTTGCTCTTGCCCTGCCTTATTATGGCACTTCAAACTTATCCATACTCCTGCCGAACTCGAGGAGGACCTCGGTATATATTTTCATGTACCCTTATATTTGTCATATATTTTTTTTAGCATATATCTTTACTAATATTTGTCTTTTCTTTCTTCAACCGTCGCCATGCAGAAGAGACTCTCTGATAAGGAGGCCGCTAGGAAGAGGAACATCTCAATGAGCCGAGCTCCTCTTCCAGGAAGCACTTTGGCTTCTTACCCCATCAATCATCCCTCTGCGGCTACTACTCAATCTACCAAGCAACCAGCCCCGAAGTCCCTCCACACTACTCGTCCTGAGTCTGCTCGGGACATAGTAAAGGAGTTTACCGATCCAAGCAGTCAACTAATCCCGAAGAAGCGCCCTCCACCTACCTTTGATTCGTCCTTTCAGAAGTGTCTAAGGTAGACGACACCTCGGGTTCGGGAGATATCACTACTCCCAACCAAACTTTCTTCCTCCATTCTCCAATTTTGGAGAACCTGGATGACCGAACAGCTGCTGAGCTCCTACAGGAACGCCGCCCTCTCCAACAAGCCTCTACCTCCGATTTGGTGTACAACTTTAGCCTGGATCTCTCCAAGGTTAGTATATTTTCTCTTCACATTCTTTTATTTACTTTTATAAACTCATAGCTAATTTATCCCTTTAATTTGTAGGCTTTAATTCGCATCTCAGAGATAGTAACTCGGAACCGCGTGGGCTTTGCTGATCCGGAGCTTGTGAATGAATGGAACGACCTTCAGATTCAAACATCTAAGCTCAAAGAGAGGGATGCCCAAATGCGCAAGATCGTGGAGAAAAGCAAGGCTGAGCTCGAGCTTCAGAAAGCAACCCTTACTAAAAAAAATGAAGAGATAAAGGCCCTTAAAGCCGAACTCGAGAAGGTCCGACTTGACTCTGCAAAGCAATTGGATAAAGCTCCGGAAGAAGGGGCTAAAACTGGCTTTGAAAACTTTCTTCGATCCCCAGAGTGTTGTGCTCTGGTTCAAAAGGTTCGGGAAGTGGCTAAGAATAACTTCCTAAGTGCTGAAGAGTTCCTCGATGTGCTATCCGACGGAGATCTTCATTACTTTCATCTTGCCTTCGATCAAGCTGAAGCTCAAGGCCGAGAGAAAGGGTTTACTAAGAAATTTAATAGCAGTGCAACTCTAGCTTTTGCTACCGATCCCGAAAGGTTATATCCCCTCCAAGAGAAGCTAACCTCACCGGAGCGAACAAGCCTCTTGATCCCTCCACCTTCAGCTCCTCTTGACCCTCCTCCCAGTTCGGGAGATGTTGTAGGGTCATTCTTCCTGGTGGCGATCCCGATCTGGAGATCCTCGAGGAGGCTCCCTTGACTATTGTAGATTATGGCATTAAAGATACTCCTCCTACTTAGTTTATGTAATTCTTTTTCTTTTTTTAGACAAACATTGTGTAATCCTCTTTTGAATTAATGAAACTCCTATCTTCCCGAACTACATCATCTTATCTTTCTACTTTACCAAGCTCGAGCTGAGCTATAGGTATTTTTAGCTTCGAGTCACCTCGGTGACAAAACTAAAAATACTTAGCCAAATTTTCAATTTCTTCAAGCTCGAGCTGAGGTGTAGGTAATTTTTAGCTTCGAGTCACATCGGGGACAAAGTTAAAAATATTTAAATCAATTTTTTCAATTTCTTCAAGCTCGAGCTGAGCTGCAGGTATTTTTAGCTTCGAGTCATCTTGGTGGCAAAGCTAAAAATACTTGGCCAAAAAATTTCTTCAAACTCGAGCTGAGCTGTAGGTATTTTTAGCTTCGAGTCACCTTGGGGACAAAGCTAAAAATACTTAATCAATTTTTCAATTTCTTCAAGCTCGAGCTGAGCTGCAGGTATTTTTAGCTTCGAGTCACCTCGGGGACAAAGCTAAAAATACTTAGCCAAATTTTCAATTTCTTTAAGCTCGAGATGAGCTGCAAGTATTTTTAGCTTCGTGTCACCTCGTGGACAAAGCTAAAAATACTTAGCCAAATTTTCAATTTCTTCAAGCTCAAGCTGAGCTGCATGTATTTTTAGTTTCGTGTCACCTCGGTGACAAAGCTAAAAATACTTAGCCAAATCTTCAATTTCTCCAGGCTCGAGCTGAGCGTATGGGTGTCCACCCCCCTAAGAATTTTAGTTCATTATCAATTCAGTGACCGAGCTAAAATTACTTAGTCCAATTCTCATTACATTCTCATTATTTCGATCATAATAAAGCGTGAGCTCTTTCATTCATACTCTTTCATTCTTACACCAAAACTCAAAAAGAAAACTTTGTAGATATCATCGATCTACTACCGATCTTCTTGCTTAAGAATATTATTTCTTTAAATTGTTGATGTTCAATGCTCAGTGAAACTTCTTCCCATCTAACTCTTCTAACTCATATGCTCCTCCTGCCAGTACATTAATTACTCTGAGAGGTCCCTCCCAATTAGCCTCCAACTTTCCTCGGTTTTTTGTTGCATCCACTTTTCTTAACACCAAGTCCCCCACTTGGAAACTCTCATTGCTCACTCTACTATTATAACTAGCTCAAACCCGACTCCTTGTTCGTTCCATTTGCAAGAATGTCATTTCTCATTTTTCGTTGATCATATCCAAAGCTTCTTAAGTCCTTAATTCATTCTGCCCTTCTTCAAAGTTTTGAATACGATGAGTTTCCATCCCGATCTCAGCTGGTATGACCGCATCCATACCATATACCAAGCTAAAGGGTGTTTCTTCCGTTGTTTCCTTTGGATTCGTTCTATACGCCCATAATACTGAGCTCGATTCTTTGACCCATGCTCCTCTAGACCTTTCAAGTTGAGCCTTCAATCTTTGCACAAAAATTTTGTTAGTAACTTCTACCTGTCCATTTGTTTGTGGGTCTGCAACTTAGGTAAAGTGCTATTTAATTTTTATTTCTTTACACCATTCCCGAATTCCTGATCCATTAAATTGCGTGCCATTATCCGAAATAATCACCCAAGGTATCTGATGTGTGTAAAATATACGTGCATTTTGGGGCTTAAAATAATCTATATTTGATGCATTTGCACGCATATTAAATATATTTTTACTTGGTTTCCTTAAAAGAGCATGATACTGCGTATTGTTGTAACTTTTTACAGGAAACGGAGCTTAAAACGGAGAAATATCAGTTGGAATGCCCGGATAGGACTGATGAATGTGAAGATAAGATCAAAACGACGAAGAAAATGGACAAAAATACTTCACACGGTCAGACCGTGTGGTGTCACACGGCCTTGTGCAAATGCCGGTGTGGAGTGACATAACCGTATGAAGAAAGGAAAAAACAGGGGACGAAACCAAACCCGCACGTCCAGACCATGTAAGCCCACATGAGCATGTGGGAAAGGGCTGCACAAGACACCACACGACCAGGCCGTGTGGGACTCTGCCAAACGTGTTTTTGCGGAGTTCTTTTCCCGTTCCAACTCTACAAGTGATCTCTCCAAGCATCTACAAAAGAGATCCAAGGCTTGCACGAAAATTCATTCATTAATACATCATACAACACATCAAATTACGCAGGAACGCAAGAATCTAAGTCTTCTGAGAGAGGAGGGCTAGGTCGCGAAGAACACCACAAGGCCTTTCACATCTACGAGAGCACAAGAGTTTCCAAGGCTTAGGAAGGGAATCCATCCTGACAAGAAGGGATTTTCTTTCTATGTCTAGATCTCTTGTCTGTGCTTAAACAATGTCATAATGTTGACTTCGAATTTATCTACGAATTTGTTATCAATGTTTGGCTAATCTTTCGGATCTTAGGGGCATAATCAAAACTGTTGATTCATGTTAAATCTTGATTAATTGTTTTCTTAATTGATTCATGTTTTCTATTTTATGAATTCGAGTGTTTATTTGGCTGGGAATAATTTGCATGTCATATTTGTTAGTGAGAGATTCGGGAGATGAGTTCTAACAAAGACAGAAATCGAATTCAGACATAAACGTGTGTAATGAGTTGGGAGACCTACAACTGATTGTGGGGAGTCATTCAATTCATAAATCTTTTAAGAGTTAATAATAGTTGTAACATATCGGGAGATCTACAATTATTGTTAATCTACTATTTATTTATCTCCCGGGAGGGGGAATAGACTAACTTAGGAATTGAACCCATAGAAATGCATGAATTGGTTTTCAAATTTTAATTAGATTTAATATTGAAGAAACATGTTGAGATTATGTGCCTAAGGTTGCTCCTATAGTTGTTGAAAATACTTGTGGGGTTCACAAATTTATTTTTTTTATTTTTTTTATTTTTATTATAAACTTGATATTCAGTCGCTTCAATAAAATTGGAATGCGATGTTATTATAGCCTAAGTGTTTCACATATCAATCCCTGAGGAATACGACCTTGCTTGTCATTATTCTATAAACTACATTGTAAAATTGTAGTTATATGATCCAAATATTACTGGCGAACAAGTTTTTGGCGCCTTGTCGGGGATTGATAGATTCTACTTATATACAATAATAATTAGTTCAATCTTAATTGAAGCATAATTTTTATTTTTTTTAAATTTTTGAAAATTTTCAAAATTATTTATTTATTTGTTCGATTCTAACATTGTTTTTGTTAAGTGCAGATAGTGCATAATCACGAGTTCCAGGTCTACCCAACTAACACCCATTGATTTAAAAATCGAGAAGACAATAAAGCAACTAAGGAAAAGAGCCAAAGCAATAGCGGATGGGACAAATCCAAATGCAGTGAACAACGAAACAATGAGCGGCGCCCCCATCGGGCGTCCGGGACCGAATTGTGGAAAGGCCCGCGAAGAAGAGCGGCGTTAGGGACTACTTCCCGGCCCGGAGAGATAAGTCAAACTTATGGGGGTGTGGCCCATCTGCCGATCAATGCAAATAACTTTGAACTAAAACCTGAATTGATCCAGATGGTGTCACAAAATCAGTTTGGGGGTAGAGCCGTTTGATAAGGGTCTTTTTATGCATGTTTTATGTGTATATTTAAGTATGATTTGAGTTATTTTATTGTTAGTTTCATAAATGTTTGATTGTACATGGTTCACATTACTCTGAGGTGCTTTTATTGGTGTAGATTGATGATTTTGAGCTGTTTTTTGGTGAATTTTGGGCCATGGTTTCATGTCAAAAACATACCCGGGGTTTCGGATGCAAAAACACTCAAAATCCCAAGCTAAACGTGTCATTTGGGGCCTTTTAGTCAAACACGGGCGGGGTGTGTTTTTAAGCACGACCGTGCTTTTTAAAAGTTAAAAACGAGCAATTTTTCGACCGACGTACCAAACACGGCCAGGCCGTGCTTTTCAAGCACGGCCGTGTTCGAAAATTCAAAAACACGGCCTGCCCGTGCTTTTAAAGCACGGGCGTGCTTTTCGGCCCGGTCGTTGTTTCTTTGGCGAAATTATGGAGACTTTCCTTTTTGCTTTTTGACAACCTTTGAGCAACTTTTACACCTCATTTTGATGCACCAAACTCTATTATTCCCTCAATTGTCATGTGGACATAATGATTCAACCAACTCAACCATGAATGTGCACACAATGATTCAACCAACAACCATGGAAGTGGAGCATTTGTTAGCATTATTGATGTGTTCTTTCACAAAGATGGTGCCTATAAAAGCCAAGAGTTTGAGTTGGGAACGATTCATAATTCATGTAGTATTCATTGATAGAGATTTCATTGTATATTCATTGTATATTCTAAGTTTCAAAGCAAAATACATTGAGAGGATAAAAGAGAGGTAGAGTTGGAAGTTGAAGAGCAATAGAGGAGAAGGCTTGGAGCTCAACATCATTGCAATCAACCAAGGAGGAAGTCTTATATTGGTCTTGAATAAGAGCTAAGTACACCATGTTCATTTTATTCATATCTTCTTGTGTAGTATACTCTTTTGACAAAGCCATGTGTAGCTAAATTTCTAGTGTTTGAATGTAATGAACTCTAGAATGAATTTGTGATTAAGGTTTGTATGTTTTTAATAAAATCTTCATGTTTTGTGTGATTCACTTATATTATGCTTTATTCATTCAAATTGGTATATGCGCAATATTGATTTGAAGTTTATTTTTCATCCGGAAATCGAGAGATTCATGGTGAAATAGAACCTATATAAGTGAAAAGAGTTGCATGCAATCCTAGATATAGGGCGACATAAATCTTCCGGATTAGGGTCAAACCTAATATGGGAATTCACAAATCGTTATAATCTTTGTCTTGGGGGTTTTAACTAGAAAGAGATTTTAGTTAATCAACTTGAGATTAGAAGTTATTCGCTCGATAGAGGTTTTAACTTAAATCGGGAATTTCTACGATCGATGAAACATGAGATTTTACTAAAAGAGGTTGGTTTTGCTTAAGGGATTATGGTTGTATTTTTATCTTGTTAAATCGCAAAAACATTCTAGAGGGATTTACATTCAAACACATTTCTAGCTCTTGATTTCTTAATTATACAATCTATTTTTATTTGATCTTTTGTAAGTTGCAATTATTTTAAAATTCTCTTTTTTTCATTTTCATTAAACAAACAAAACTCTGAAAATTGCTAGATTAAATAACAAAAAGACGGTAATTATTAGTACTTACAATCCTCGTGGGAATGACACTCGGTACTCAATAATCTATACTACAAAACGATAGGTGCACTTGCCTATGGTTTTCTAGAGTAGCTTTTGAGCCATCAAGTTTTTGGCGCCGTTGCCGGGGATTGTAATATTAAGAACGCTTTATTTTTGTTAATTTAATCATTTTTTTTATTTTACCATTATCTTACTTTTTATCTATCTTTGTAAGTCTTGGTTTATACTTATCCTCTTTGTTTACCGCAGTGTATGTCTACTCGTCGCCGAATTTGAAAGCGCGACACCGCCGGTAGCAACACAGAGGAAAGTACTAACACAGACCACGAAGAGGATACTAACGAAAGTAAAGATTTCGTCATGGCGGATGAACAAAGAACTATGTATGATTATGCCAAACCATCCATGGACGACACGTCATCTAGCATCGTAAGGCCACATTTGTTGCGGCGATAATTTTGAAATCAAACCGAATGTCATTCAAATGGTGCAACAATTTGTTCAATTTGATGGCCTACTAGACGAAGATCCGAACAATCATATCGCAAATTTCCTTGAAATTTGTGATACCTTCAAAATAAATGGAGTCTCACGACGATGCCATCCGTTTGCGCTATTCCCATTTACTCTTCGGGGGGCAAACAATGGCTAAATACTTTGCCAAAGGAACAATCACAACATGGAGCATCATGGCGAAAAGTTCCTTTTGAAATATTTTCCACCTGGTCAAAAATCAAGCACGATTGAGGAATGAAATCTCTTCATTCACTCAAGAAGGCACGAGACCTTGTGCGACACTTGGGAGAGATTCAAAGAATTGTTGCGAAAATGCCCACATCATGGCCTCCTGTTTGGATGCAAGTCCAAACGTTTTACAACGGGCTACTCTCATCGGCCGAGGCAAATGATTAATGCGGCGGCGGGGGGGAACATTGAATAATAAAACACCGAAGCCGCCAAGATCTCATAGAAGGGATGGCCATGAATGGCTATCAATGGCAATCCGTTTAGTAAACTGTGAGCAGTGGGTGTTTATAATGCGGTGCAGGTGGTTACACTAGCTGCACAAGTCGAAGCTTTGACCCAAAAGATCGACGATCTAGCGGCTCCTAAACCACCACCACCGCATGTTTTATCTTGTGAAACTTGCGGAGGATTGCATAATCATCGGGATCCGCCCACACACAATACCTCACACCGAACAAAGGCTAATTACGTTGGGAATCAAGGCGAAATTACCCAAGTAATCCTTACAACAACACATACAATCCTGGGTGGCGACAACATCCTAATTTTGGTTGGGAAACCAAGGCCAACCACGACCTAATCCCAATCATGATCTACACACGTCTCCCTGATTTCACCAAATCAAGGTAAGCCTAACTTGGAAGATCTTATAACAAAGTTTGTGCAATCACCGATACCCGATTCCAAAGCGGTGGAAACATCCTTGAGAAATCAAGAGGCATCTATCCATAATCTGGAAAACCAAATAGACAGATTGCAAAAATGATTTCAGAAAGGCACAAGGAAGTTTGCCAGGTAACACCGAGCCAAACCCCGAAGGAGCACGTAAAGGCAATCACCATCGCTTTTCCACATGATCATGATTATGCCAACGCCACCATGCGAAATATGTGGAGGACGACAAACACGAAGAAAAGCTCATGAAAAAGGTGGTCGCCGAATACAAGCCCAAGATCCCTTACCGAGTCTAAATCGAAGAAGATAGAAGGGAGGACAAATTTGGTAAGTACCTTGAGTCATTCAAGCAACTACATACTAATATTCCATTTGTTCAACCTCTTTCAAAGCATGCTAAGGATCTAAATGACATCATTTCTAATGAAAATAAGCTTAACGAACTATCAAATGTGCAATTGAATGATAAATGTTCTTCCAATAATCTACCACAAAAATGTAATGATCCGGAAGTTTTATTATCCCTTGTACAATTGATGGTTTACTGTTGATAGAGCACTAGGGGCTTAGGAGCTAGTATCAATGTGATGTCTTATGAAACATTCAAGCATATGGGATTAAGTGATCTGAAACCTACTAGGATGGACATACACTTAGCCGATAAATCGATTAAACATCCTAGAGGTATTACTAATGATGTGTTAGTCAAGATCGATAAATTCACATTCGAAGTTGATTTTGTTATTCTTGACATGCATGATGATATTGAGGTTCCTCTAATTCTTGGGCGTTCTTTCTTGGCTACGGCAAAATCAATCATTGATGTGCATGTGGGAAAATTAACTTTGAGGGTGGGGGATGAACAAGTAATTTTTAAAATTCATGTTGATATTGAAAAGTATACTACTTTGAGGGTCTGTTCCTTCCTCGTGCCTCGATTCGCATCGCGGCGTCATTAGCCTTCGTAGCGGTTGGCACCTCGGTTGAAACAGTCTCAATCGTGCGAGCTTCGTTGATGACAACTTGCTGTTCGTTTAGTGTTTGTACTTCCTCCACTTCGCCTCCTGGATTCGTTGTTGAGTCATCTGCGCATTCTTCGACCTTTGCTGCAATGAGAGGAGTTTCCCACCGGGGCACTGCACCGAGTGACTTGGAATGGGGTCACTCGTCTCCAAACTCCCTACTGTTTTCTATTGAGTGTTCATCCGTTGGGGCGGTGGTAAAAACACCTTCAATAGGGGTTGGCTCGACTTAACGAGCCCCCACTATCCCGGTTCATCGCCAATTCAGTGAGTGGGGAAGTGGTGGCAAGAACAACAGATGGCGATTTCTTTGAACCACTCCCATTGGATCAATTTCACTGTGTTCGGAGGACTCTCCTGGTCCCTCCATCAATCTTTGCTCGTGAAGGATTCTCGATTCGTGCAATGCTTGCCGTGCATTTGCAACTCTCCGTGGCCGCAGCGTCAGGATCCTGGATCCTCATCACCGGATAAGACATCAAGGAGAGGATGTGTGTGTTACGTGGTGCGGAGATAGGGCGGAGATCTTTGGCCTTCTCACGTGCCTCGGCTTCCTAGAATTGTCTTTCCTTCTCCTTGTCCTTGAAGATCTGCAGGGATATCCGTGCGATTGTCTTCATCCATCTTTGAGATCACGGTGGTTAAAGCGAGGAAGTTTAACAGCTTCCTCTTCTTCTTCTATAAACTCGGGCCGTTGGAACTGTTCCCTTGATTTACTCAATTTCCATTTCCTCCACTCACGCAGACGATTTTGGATGTCCGGGTAAGGTGGAGATAGGATCATCACATCACTATCACTCTATCGGCTTCTTCTTGTGTCTCGATTGCGCGGACTACGGCTATTTCTTCAGTTGCCTCTGACGCTTCCTTGACAGACTTAGTTTGTTTCATCAATTACATCCGGGGACTCGATTGCTTGATGAGTTTCGGTATTTGTTCCAGTGAGTGGTCGACTCAGCCGGTTTTTCAAGCTTGGAGCGCTTGATGATTCTTCTTCTTCTTCTAGTTTGTACCGTAGGGATTTACGGTTCGAGACGCGATTTCTTCTAAGTCTTGGGGCGGCGGGGCCGATCTTTAGTGTTTTCTTCGAGGAGTCGCCGTCTTGCTTATCGATTCTCCTCTTTTGACGATCGGAGAAGGTATTTGAGAGTCCTTCTCGGCCATTCTTCTTTGGGCGGGAGACACGGCTGCGGGGGCGGGTGACTCTGACTGCGGGGGGAGCGAGGTTTGACTTTCTTTCTTTGCAGAGCATCGGTCTTCTTAGCAGCAAGCAGGGGGCGGGCCTTTCTTCTTTGGTGGAGAGGAAACAGTTGTATCTTCGAGGTGGCTGAGCCGATTCCCCTCACTGTGTCGCTCTCTTGGCGTAGGCTCTCTTGTGCGCCGAGAGGGTTTGATCTCAACATCCTCTTGTTAACATGGAACACCTTTCCATGTCTAAGAGGGACTTCTTTCACCTCCATCATCCGGCCAATCACCAGGCCATATCCTGGGATCCTCCAAATGTGCCATCTTCCTTGAAGGATTTGTTCCCTACATTCGGCATAGTCTGCGTAGACAAACTCACCCGGTTATTTTCCTTTCTTGATGATCGCGGCCATTACGATCAACTTTGCTTTGACATTGGTCAAAGCCGCCAAATTTGATGTCAATACATTTGGCAACTATGTCCAACAACTTGTGATAATCCTCCTTCAAGCTGACTCTTGTTTCTTTGTGTAAACTATTTTATCAAAGATAGTCGGGCTTGGCTATTTCCTTCCAAAGCGGCGGCCCGAGGTTTACATCGGCCTTCGCTAATTTCGATGCTCCTTCCGTTGGTAGTGAGCGATGTTCACCAAATCCTTGCGAGATGGTGACTTTCTTTCCGTGAATGATGACTTTATCCCTTCATCGTGAATCTCGGCATTCACGTAGAACGCGTAAACGACCTCCTCCACACAGTCATCGGATATTCCAACATCGAAACGATTTCACCAGACGCGTTTCCAATTTCTCGGCGATTTTCTTCACTAGGGTGTCATCGGACCCCTGTTTCACCATGCCGTCGAAATCCACAAAAGAGACCCGGTGTGGATTTGCTTTCCTAACTTGACAAAATCATAGGTTGGTGCCATTTTTCAGATTTTATCGAAGAAAACTTAGAGATTGATTTGAAGATAGATAGGGTTTGAGAAGATTTTTGCCTTTGCTTTCCGAGAGAGAGAAATGAACAGTTTTGGTAGTGTGTGAGAAACGGGCGAAAATGGTTTAAGTATGGTTTATGAAAGGACGTGCGGGTGGTTTTTGAAATGTGATCGAAATCAACGGTTTAGATTTTGCACGCCTATTTAGCATTTAATGTCTCGTATTTAATGCGGCATTTATATCCAATCATAAGCTTGGTGTGCGGCTTTATGTCTCAGACACATCATCATTATGTTGACGTCATTCTTAAAAACATTCCCGCTTAGTAAAAACGATCGCGTTTTTGTCACTTTGCTCATAAGTGACTCGAACATCCCTTAGCCGATTTAACTCTTCTTCTCACGATTCTCTTAGTGACTCATCTAACAAATGACTTGGTATAATTGTTTCCAATACAAATTGATTTACTTAGGCGATTTGTGAGTTCAACTCTTTTTCCCTTTAGTGTTCCATTTATTTTCTTTGATTCTTCCGAGTGTCACCACTCAATTAACCCTAACTCATGTTTGAGTTCTTCAAATCTTGATTCACATAATGGTTTTGTGAAGATGTCGGCCAATTGTTTATCGGTTGAGATATATTCCAAGATGATGTCCTTCTTTTCAACATGATCTCTTATGAAGTGATATCGACATCGATATGCTTTGTTCTTGAGTGCAACACGGAGATTTTGAGTGATTGCAATTGCACTTGTGTTATCACACATGATTGGAATTTCTTTTTCCTCAACTTCATATTCTCTTAGCTTTCTTTGTCTCATCCATAGGACTTGGGCACAACAACATGCCCGCAGCCTATGTATTCCCGTCAAATGAGAGGTGGCTATTGAATTTTGCTTCTTGCTAAACCAGAAATCAACCTTTGTTTCCTAGCATTTGACATGTGCCTCGAGGTGCTTTTTCTCATCAACTCGCATCCAAAGATAATCCAGTCTGAATAGCCAATTAGCTTGAATCCACCTTCCTTTGGATACCATAAGCAAACTTCTTGACTTCCTTTCAAGTATCTCAATATTCTCTTAGTTGTCATATGGCTCTCTTTTGGAGCAGATTGAAATCTTGCACATACACCTACGGCAAAAAGTGATGTCCGGCCCGCTTCTTTGTAAGATAGAGCAATGATCCAATAAGTGCTCAGATCTTGTTTGATCTACAGTGCTTGCCATCCGCATCCATGTCCATTTTGGTGATGTATTCATTGGTATTTTCACGAAGACTTCTCCTCCATACAAAATTTCTTCATTAAGTCTCTCTCGGTGTATTTTGTTTGACTTATGAAGGTTCCATCCTTCGCTTGTTTCACTTGGATTCCAAGGAAGAATGTTAGCTCTCCCATCTTGCTCATTTCAAATTTACTTTGCATGAGGTTTGAAAATTTTTCACACAGCTCTTTGTTTGTGGATCCAAAAATGATGTCATCCACATATATTTGAACAAGCAGTATACTCTTTTTGTCTTGAATTACTCAAAAGTGTTCTATCTACTTTTCCTTTTGTGAATCCATTTTCAGTTAGGAATTGTGACAAAGTATCATACCATGCTCTGGGTGCCTGTTTCAATCCATACAAGGCTTTCTTGAGTTTGTATACCTTATATCCAAGAGTCTTCTGCTCAAATCATGGAGGTTGTTCAACATACACTTCTTCTTCTAATAAACCATTTAGGAATGCACTTTTTACATCCATCTGATATACAATGAAATTCTTGTGAGCTGCATAGGCAAGAAACATCCTTATAGCTTCCAATCTTGCTACATGAGCAAATGTTTCATCAAAATCTATTCCTTCTTCTTGGCAATATCCTTTGGCTACTAGTCTTGCCTTGTTTCTTACCACAGAACCTTCCTCGTTCATCTTGTTTCTGAACACCCATTTAGTACCAATAACATTTTGATGTGTGGGTCTTTGAACTAATTCCCATACTTTGTTTCTTTCAAACTGATTCAGCTCTTCTTGCATAGCTTGAATCCAATGTGTGTCGTCCAATGCTTGTAACACATCTTTGGGCTCTATTTATGTAGATAAAGCATGTGAACATGGCTTCTTGTTGAGTTCGGATCTTGTTTTGACACCTTCTCTTATATCTCCAATGACAAGTTCTCGTGGATGGTCTCTCGGCCATCTTACATCAGGTTGGAGTAAGTTAGCCGGATTGATCGTCTTGCACTGTGTTCTTTGTTCAGACTCTCTCGTAATCACTTAGCGCAAATTTTCCAAATTGTTTTGAGATTCAAATATCTCATCTTCTTCTCGAGTTTATAATTCCAAATTTGACTTGAAAGATAGGGACTCTTCGTATGGTTGGATGATTCACTTATCACCGACTCTTCAATGTCTTCTCCATTTACATTTGGCTCATCGAATACCACATGAATGGATTCTTCGCAACCATAGTCCTTTTGTTGAGTACCCCGTAGGCTTTGCTTTCACCGAGTATCCCAAGAAGATACCTTCATCAGCTTTAGCATCGAAAGCCTTTAGATTGTCTTTGCCATTGTTGTGGATGAAGCATTTACATCCAAATATTCTCAAATATGCAACATTTGGTTTTCTTCCACCCAAATCTCATAGGGAGTCTTTGTCGGTTAATACTTTTATCATACATCTGTTTTGAGTGTAGCAAGTTGTGTTGATTGCTTGACCCAAAATCTTTTTGGTAACCCCGCCTCCACTAACATGGTCCTTTGCTTCTTTGAGAGTTATGTTCCTTCTTTCTTCAACTCCATTCTGCGTGGAGTCCTTGCCGGCTGATAGTTCATGACCAATACCATTTTCAATACAATCTTGAGTTATTATTCCATTGACAAACTCGGTTCCTCTCCGTCTGATCTTATTTTGATAATGGTTTGCTCTTCGTTTTGAATCCTCTTCATCACCGTGGTAGTTTTACAGTAGAGTTTCTTTCTTCTTACACATGAATATTGTCCATGTATATCTTGAGTAGTCATCTACTACCACCAAGGTGTATTTCTTTCCACTTATCTTTGGGCCGGTTCCATCAGGCCAAATAGATCCATATGTAGCAGATGCAATATTCTTGTTGAATATGAACATGTCTTTTCTTTGAATGAAGATTTGATTTGTTTTCCCTTCCCGACATGCACCACATATACTCTCCTTCTTGTATCGAGTCCGGAAGTCCTTCCACAAGACTACTACGCAAGCTTGTTAATCGTTTTGAAATTCAGTGACTCGACTTTTTGTGCCACAACCAACTTGATTCAAATGTGCTCTTTGCTAATAGACGGTGTTGTGTGTAGCGGTTGACCAATCTACTACATACATGTTCTTTTGTCCGCATCCTTGCAACACAACTTCATTCGATTCAAGATCCTTGATTTGGCATACACCCATGTTGAATCCAACATTATAGCCCTTGTCACAGAGTTGACTTATGCTTAGCAAGTTGAAGTTGAGTCCTTCCACATATGCAACATCTCGTGATTTCTAATTCGTTCCTCTTGACGGATCCAATGCCTCTTATTTCACCTTCGAGCTTCATTTCCTCCAAATATGACTTTTGCTCCTTTAACTTCCTTGAATTTTGAAAGATTTTTCTTATTTCTGTCATATGTCCGGAATGTACCACTATCCATATACCAGGTTCCTTGCACTCACTGCTCCTTGAACCTCGCAATCAAGGAAATTAAGTTTTAGGTACCCATACTTGTCCGGGTCCGAGGGGTTAGAATTGTAAGATGATCCAACCAACTTATAGCCAAATGATTTGACTCTAAGGGGTTGCCATCTATCAGTGCCATAATCATAATTAATCCTGGCAAATTGCTTGGGGATTCTAGGTTCATACAACTGTCTCTTTTGTCAGTATGCCTGTGTATAAGTTTTAGCAATCGCCTTCTTTCGTGAATTGTGGTGTCTCTGAGTGTAGTGCCTAGGTGCATATGTGTGATGATGAAAGCTCTTATACTTTTGGAATGGCCTTTGCTGAGTTCTAGGCCTTTGCCTTGTGCTTATATTCCATAAGTCTATGTTGATAGTTTACATTATTCCAATCAGCTTGGCTTGGATATTTTCTACCATTCCCATCATATGTATTTCTTTTATGGATTTTCTGGGTTTTTGGTAGCTCTGCTTCTTCTTTACAGAGTATTTTCGTTTGGAGTTTGCGAGGAACTCGGCCGAATCTCTTCTCGCTTGTCCTTTCAAACGCACTCAACTCGGGCCGTTTTCCTTTTCCTTTATAACCAAGGCCAGTTTGCTTGTAATTGTGCTTTGGAGTGAATGTGTGTGCAACATTTAGAGTTTTGGATTTTTAGACTCTTCATTGCTTGAAGATCCTTTTTCCAAAATTACTCTTGAAGTTTGACATATCACGAGAGGAGTTAAATCCTAAGCTGTCTTGTCTCCACATTCTCTTTGACTCATAATAAGATCATCTAATGATTTAGATGCCTTAGTGAATGAGGCAATAACATTTTTGAGGTCATTCTCCTCTTTTCTATGGCAAATATTTCTCGCTTATTAACTTAGCATTTTCACCTTTAAACTTTTATTCTCATCGCCTATTTGACTTAGAGTACCACTCCTTAGTCAACTCGTGAGATTTGGCTTTTGAGTAGGCTGTTTTCCTCATTTAGTAGTGTGTGTGAGGATTTAATGTGTTCAAAATCTTTCATCATTTTGCCTAATGAATCATAAAGATTAGTGGGTGATGAAGTGTGTGTGTCACGATCACTATCACTAGAGTCCGAGTTTGATGAGTTGGAGTGTACCTCATCTTCTTGGTAAGGTTGATCTTGTTCCTTGGCCATTAATCGGTCGGGCTTCTTCTTCGAGTCACTGAGTAGTCGGCTTCACTTTCTCTTTGAATCACCGTCTCTCTTGACTTGGCAAGCTTTAAAGAGATCTTTTGCACCATCATTGCCTTTTTCTTTTTCTTGTCTTCTTTCTCTCAAGACCTTTCTTTTTCTTCATTCCTGTATTTGTTAACTACAGGATATGAGCATCAATGGCATAGTGACCTGGTTGTCTACAGCTTTCAAAGATAGATATTCACCTTTTGATCAGCTCTTTCCATTCTTGGATTGTCACCCTTTAATATTCAGCTTTTTTGATGATCTGTTTCTCTTGGTTGGTCTATCTTCCTCTTGATTTGGAGGAGCCGAGTGTCTTCTGGAAGATTCGCCCTTTCTCTCTTTGTAGTTCTTATTGAAGAACTTGTTGAACCTTTTAACCATCGTATTATTTCTTCCGGATCAATGACTTCTTTGACCTCGGCTCTCTTTCCCATCTTTAACAATTAGAGCAAATATTTTGGGTACAAATTGTCTTCTTCCCGGGTCTTTTCTTCTCACTCGGACTCGTAGGCTTTGAGGTCCGAGAATAGTTCATGGTTGGATGTCTTTGATAGGTCCATGGAATGTCTTAGTGCCATGACCTTCATTTCCCATTCACCGGAAGACTTTTTAGGATTTTCATACACATTTCCTTCGTATATTCCTTTCCAAGTCAGATAACTCGTTGTTGATTTACTCGTGAATCGAGCATCCGTTGATCCAGGTTTTCTCCGAGATCATTTTGAAGTTCTCAAATTTACAGACCACGATAATTTGTTTTCTTCGATTTGCTCACGAGCCTTCACAAATCAATGTTAGCTTGTCCTGATTTCTTTAGCCATTTTGCATGATTTGACTTTATTGAACATGGCTTTGTCCAAGGTTTTGTAAAGGATGTCCTTGGCTACATTGTCCAGGTTGTATCTTTTTCTCGTCATCATTTGTCCATTCGCTTCTTGGTTTTTCAACCATGACTGTCCGGGAGCAACATCCTCTTCTCCTTCAAATGCAGCTCTTTCTTACACCGTGTTCACCTTTAAGATTTGCGGTGGCCCATCCTCTATCACTATCCACATCTCATCATGTAATGCTTTGATAGATGAGCCTGCATACGAATTTTCCAATCATCAAATTATTCAATAGTGAACATAGGGATGTGTGTCAAATTTGCTTCCATGATAATAACTTTTAATGATAAAAAGAGTTTTGAAAGTTTAAGTACTAAAGCGGACTTTGAAAAGTTTGGAGATCTAGTTCAAGAACCGGTGCGGAGGGTTCAATGAACCAACCGCTCCGATACCACTTGTAGGTCCCAAGGGGTGTAAGTGTAAGGTTTAGAAGGGGGGTTGAATAAACCTTACCAAATTTTCGATTTAGTCCTTTTAAATATTCGAGTTGATACTATACACGGTGTGTCTGGTGGACAGCCAATTTAGTTAATCAAGAGAGTTAGTCTCTCAACGGACTCAACGAGCCGTGATGGAATAACTCACTTGTTGGGTCTAAATTAACTCAATCGTGGTTTGTTTTCGTGGAAGACTTAACACCCTTAAGTTTGGTTAAACAGATTTAGTGCTTGGTTTAGTACTTAGAAATTATCAAGTGGTTAGCAAATTTATCATCGTGATTTAAACAATTAAGATGTAGGAATTAAAGTCTTTGAAATGTAAATGACACAATGAAATTTTTATAGAGGTTCGAAGATGGGGTAATTCTTCTACTCCTATCTTCTCCAACTCCCGGAGGAATCCACTGGTATTGATCAAGATACAAAGTGGTAACAATCCGGATACAAGTCTTGATCACACACGGTGACTTGATCCTTTGGGACTCGATCTGAGACGCCTTGATCACTCGGTGGCTCGTCGACGACTCGGCTTCTTCACAGGGGCAACCGCCTTGCTACTACAGCCACTTGCTCAAGCTCTTTGGATTTGATCACGAAGCCCTCCAAAAGCTTAAGACTTGGTTCGACCTTGAACCTTTCTACAATCCTTCGTGGAATGTAGACCCCCTTGATTTTTCAAGATTTTCCTCTTCAACTCGATTGAAGTTATCTTTCCTTCACGGTGAGTGTTGGATTGATGTTCTTCGTAGTGTAGGCTTGAGGATTGAGAATATTTCGGGTTTCAATTCTAATAATTGCTTGAACGTTTTTGGTTCCGTCCGTTACCTTTCTCAAAATCATTTCTCGGCCTTTTATAGTGATCTTTCAAAAATTTGCCCGTTGAAGAGATAGGCTTATTTTTGAAAGTCACTTGCGATCGTTGGCTTGTCTTGTTGCGATCTTTGGAATTGCCATTTCCTCGTATGAATTGTTTTTTCACCTTTTCGAGTTCGACACGGTGTAGTGCTTCCCATTGGTTCATTCCTCTTGCACGCTTCCGGGATCGAGCACTCGAGAGAAAGGTGGTATGGAGATATTACTTGTTTAAGTAATTCTCTTGATTTACGTGCAACGATCTTTTTCGATTATCTCGACTTGACCGCATTTCTTTGCTTTCCCCAGGTGACTTAGAGTCGACTTCCAATCATGGATGACTCTTCCATCACTTCAACTTGAGACTCGGCTTTTTTTTTGAGTTGACTTGATCGATACTCCACTCACCGCATCTCACCGCTTCTTCATAGAGTTCCCGTCTACTCTTCTTTTTGCCATACTCACTGTCTCGCGGCGGAGTCTTCCTTCTAGTCTCCGATTTGTCCTCTTGCATGTTTGGGCGTAGGCGACTTTAACTCGGCTTGACCAAATTTATTTAATGCATTTTACAACAAGAATGGGGTGCCAACTTCCTATTCTAAGTTTTACATGGCATTCATCAAAATCTAAACAATAAATTTCCTAACAAGGCTAAGGGATGGTTATGCTCTCTAACACCACCAATAGCAAATTGGGCGAACTAAGTCGGTTTTCGGCCAAATACTTCCCTCCCCCTTCAAGAAGACGACGAATCGAAATCGGAGATCGCCCGTTTAGGCAATTAGATGTTGAGCTACTATATGAAGCATGGGATAGATTCAGGGAATTACTAAGGAAGTGCCCTCAACACGGATATCCCGACTACCAACAGTCCAAAGATTTCTATAATGGTTTGAGTGGCAACACAAGAACAATTATAGATGATGCATCCGAGTGTGCACGCTGCTGGAAATATCCCAGGAGGCACTAGAATTGTTAGAGGAGATGGCGAACAATAGTTACCAATGGCCATCCGAGAGGTCTCTTCGTCCGACGTGTGGCAACAATCCGGGATGAGAAGGTCGCCATGCACACGCGAATAGGTATCCGTCTTTGAATATGAAATCGATGCGATCGACAAGTGACTCCAAGAGATCTGTTGTTGTTGAAGAAGAAGCAAACTTTGTGAGCCAACAAAGGAACTTCAACAACAATTATAGAAATAATCAGACACCCAACTACTATCATCCGGTGTTGCGAAACCATGAAAATTTCTCTTATGCTAACAATAAAAATATTTTGCGGCTACATCCGGGATACAATGTGGGTAATCAAGGCAGAGCAGAGTCAAACGAAAAGAAATCATATGTTGAAGAGATGTTATCCTCGTTTATCAGAGAGACAAGGGCGATACTTAACAAAGATGAAGCGAAGATAGACATGATAGAAGAACATGTCACTCAGCTGAACACAAACGTAAACGCAAGACTAAAATCTCTAAAAACACAAGTAGCCTAGATCGCAACTGTTGTGGAATGCCAACATCAAAAGGACAAATTCCTAAGCGATACTGAGTTGAATCCGTGAGAACAATGCAATGCCATTCGTCTCAAGGATGACACTGAGGGTTCATAGATTTCAAATGATATGGTTCAACGAAAGTGATTAGAAATCTAAGGTCTGGCTGAAGACGTAAAACTTAGTGCTTTATGGGAGGCAACCCAATTTATTTCCTAGTTTCGTTTATTTTTATCGCCTTCAATTTTTAATTTTAGTTTTATTTTTATTAACTTAATTTTTAGTTTTGTTTAGTTTTGTGAGTTGTTGTGTAGGAGGCATCACGGCAAACTCCCGGTTATGAAAAAAAAGTACGGAATTATCCCATACGGGCGTGTGAAACCACACGACCAGGCCGTGCGAGAGGACACAACGCCCAGCACCACATGGCCGTGTGGATGAGGGCCGAAGACAGGCGCGCAGGCGGACACACCCAGGGCCACACTGCCAGCCCGTGTGGCATCACACGGCCGTGTGGCCCTCCAACCAGAAAACTGGCAGAACCAAATTCCTTCTATTTTTTACCCCAAAATCTCACATTTTCTCCCACTTTCTCCTACACAAACCCTAACATGCGAAAATTATCTCCTTAAACTCTCAAACTCCTCTCCAAATCTCTCCAAATTCACCATAAATCTCAACCCAAAAACACAAATCCTTCATCCTCTCAAGAAACCCACTGTAAGTCCAAGCGGCTACGATAATCTAGATGGGGGTGAATAGATTATCTCCATCTTTTCGATTTCGCCCTCTTTTCGAATCGAATGCTCAAAGACAATAATAAAGGTGCGGAATGTAAAAAAGATTTTATTAATTAACCACAAATTAATACAACACCAACTTACAACAACACCTTGAAGAGCACCACACTCTTCTTCAACAACACCTTTGGAGATTACCACAATCTCCCTTTGAAGATCACCACAATCTTCCTTCAACGGCACCGTGTGAAGATTACCACAATCTTCAACCTTGAAAAATACCAAATTCTTCAACACCTCAATAATAAGATCACCACAATCTTCTTTCACCTATCACTTAGATCATCCAAGTGTCTTCTTACCACAAGAACACTCACAAGGATATCTTGTGTTGAATGATAACCAAAAATCAAGATTACAACTCAATAATGAATATTACAATTTGAGTGCAAAGTGTAATCAAGAATAGCCTAGACCTCAAGGATGTGAAAGTGATAAGCTAGGCAAAATTTACAACAAGAATAATAACAATGAAGAACAAATGTTTGCTTGAAGTGTATCTTGTTGTGTTGTATCTCAATGGTTATTTTGGTTGCTCCAAAACTTCCTCTATTTATAGGAGATGATTGATCAAGCATAGGCTCCTCTTGGGGATTGAAAATCTACAGAAAAATACAATTAAAATCAAGAATATAGCTGTTAGAAATCAATCCCACAATTTAAGGAAATGTGTCTCAACATCAAACGGTCATATTTTTTTTCATTAGCACGATGCACTGCGACCGCATGAAATAAAAGTTTGAGACGCAAAACATTAAAATTACACAGGCGACCGGTCCAAGGGGTCTGCGATCGGTCGACCCCTACAAGGACCGGTCCCCCTTGATACAAATGCAGGACTTGAAGTTTCTATTTCAATCGAAACTCCCAGGTACCGGTCGACATGGGCGTCGACCGATCGACGACACCGGTCGACCGGTCGACCTACATATTCCAACCTCAGTCTCATTTTTTTCTTTCAACGTACTCTTCAGGTACGGGTTGCCCTATAGGGCGACCAGTTGGCCTCAAAATAAAAGTGTTGTCCAATATTTTATCGAGAATAAACTCCAAGAAATACTCCGAAAAATAGTAAGAACATTTTAGACCGGTCGGGAGTATTAGGACAACATTTAGGAACCTTGTTTTGAAGTAAAAACTTATAAACATAAAATCATTAAAAGTGTTGTCCAATTTTATCGAAAATAAAACTTGAAGAAATACTCCGGAAAATATTAAAACCATTTTAAATCATTTAGGAGTATTTGGACAACCTATAAAAACATTGTTTTGGTGTAAAAACAAAATCATCAAAATCATGATAAAACCATTTATCAAACACCCACCACCAAAAGACTTCAAATTTCCAAATTCTCCAAGTTCTACACCAAGTTTGGGTGTACTCCAAAAATCCAAATTTCAGAATTTTTACCTCAAAATCTTGAAATTCATGGCTTCTAGAGATGAAAAAAGAACAAGGAGAAATACAATAAGAAGAAGGGAGCCGACTCCAGAACCCCAAACCCGAGCCTCAACCAATATCTGACCCCGAGGAGCTCGAAGCTTCAAATGTCATCTTGCCAAACGGCGCACACCAGGCTAGATGGGCGATACTCTAGTTTTGTCCATGGTTTAATACAAGGTATCCTGATGAACTTACTCTTACTAATTTAGGTTTATTGACGGATTTTAGAGTTATGCGTGGTAGAATTGATTGGCATGAATTTTTAAATGGGCATTAGGCCACTTATTCGGTTATCTCATTTGAATTTTTGAGTAGCTTTGAATTGGTGGTTCGAAAAAAAACTTGATGGGAATTAGATTTCGACTGGGGAATGAGCCGAGGGAACTAAGTATTGATGATTTAAATGAAATTTACAAAACTCTGGCTTATGTGGTTGAGGAGCACGAGGAGTTTGATAAGGATAGATTTTGGAGAAAAATAATTGGGAAAAGAATCTACACGCCATGTACCTCAAAGGCGTCTAGTATTCAAAACCCAGTATTCCGTTATGTTCAACGAGTCTTAGCTGAAACAATTTTTGCGATGGAGGAGAGTAGAGGGGCGTTGAGGGTAGATGAATTATTCATCATATGGTGTATGGCGTCAGGGACTGAAATTGTGCCAAACGTCGGGGCTATGATAGCCCTGCAATTTGATAGGATAAGAAAATCTGCGGGGTGGAATTTGTATTGGGGGATGATTACCCCTATTCTTTGAATATTTCAATATTAACTTGGATGGGTATGAGGAGGCGCGCAGGCCTAAATTGATTGATCGATTGTTCTAATCGCTATGAAAATGATAAAATTTGATGGGCGTGATTACTGGTTCAATCAAGCAGATAGAACAAAGGTTAGGCTTCCTAACCCCGAAGCGACATCCATTAAAAATAGGGGTAATTGGTTGCTTAGGGAGGAACATGGGGCTGCTGCTCAAGAAGAGCAAGATGAGCCAATGAGGGAGATGCCGAAATCCTCTCTGCATGACAAGGGGGTAAATCCGGTTATTGACTATGAGTGAGAGGCTCGAAATGGTGGAAGCTGATGTGGGAAGATTGATAGATGACACGTATCAGTTGACGGATGCGGCTAATGAGTATCACCAGGATTACTCACAGCGATTCAATGCCATCACCCAGCAACAGCAACGCATATGTACTAGATGATGTCTCGTATGGACCAGTGGCATATCTCACAGGGCCACTACCCTCCACCTCCACCACCACAGTGATCCATGTAAGTACTTATTACACATTCCTCTTTCTTTTGATAATTTCCTCATATGTTCGGGACGAATCATATTTTAAGTTTGGGGGGGTTGTCAAGAATGCATAATTTAGTACTTTATTGCATTTTGCAATGCATTTAGGACAACATGAAGAGCATATAAAAAATTCGATTTTATAATATTTTCGATTTTTTTTGTTTATCGCTTTAGCACATTTAATTGCTTTTGTGTGTGATTTTAATCAAGGTTTTTCGAAAATTCCCAGCTTCCGTATAAGTTTACTATGAGCATCTTATGGAATGAGATAACATACTTCTGGGAATAATGTGATGAATTGTTGAGAAGATGTAATTTATTTGCTTAGCATTAGTTGAGAAAATTGGGTATTTGAGCATGTTGCGGAAAATAAGCATGTGAGCTTTTGTGCCTAAAACTGCTTTATATTGTGCATACTTATTTTTTCTTGAGTGTGGCATTCATGATTGGTAGAACTCTAGAACTTACTCTGGTATCTTAATTGAAGTCATGTATGTGTGCAATTTTTTAAAATGATTTAAGGTCGTCTTTATTTAGTCTACTTAGCCTAAAAAACCTACATATGAACTCATGATTCCCTAGTTCGCCAATTTTGAACCAAAACTTTTATTCTGAACCACATTGATCTTTTAAATTGCAAAATACTTTTATCCCTGAAATTTCTTGAGCTTATAGAAAATGAATAAGTTGGGGGAGGGGAGATGTGGTGAAAAATTTATGAAAAAAGAGAGAAAGTATAAAATAGAGCAATGCAAAAGAAAAATTCTGAAAAAATTGTGAAAAAAATGAGAGCTTGAAGGCTAGAGGAAAAAAAAGAGGCAAACAACATAAGAATGAAAAATGAGAAATAAGGGTGGAATCGAGTTGGAAAAGAAAATATCTAGAGAATGATGTTTAGATGAAATTGGGTTGGTGAATTGCAAGTATGTGCGCTTAAATTCTATTTGCTCAAATCAAGTCACTTAATCCAAATTTTTAGGGATGTCAATGGGCGGGGATGGGGCTGATATGGGACATACCATCCTCGTCCCCGAATCCCATTTCAAATACCATCCCCGTACCATTCCCTATTTTGGGCATATGGTACGGGGATGGGGAATCCCCGTTCGGGGAACGGGGTCCCGCCGGGGATTCGGGGTCCCCGTTTTGTATTTTTAATAAAAAAATATTTTTTTACTTAAAATAGTTAAGAATTAAAATAGATAAAATATCATGAATCACTAGCTAATCTTATAATAACTCCACAATATAAAATACTTTAACAAATTGAGTTAAATACAACAATTTTCGAAATACAAAATCTTGTAATTTTAAAAATTAAAAATCATTATAGTATACAACACATAATTTTTAGGGTTTAATTTTACAATTTAATAAAATAAAAAATATAAACATAATTAATATTAATAATATATATATATATATATATATATCGGTGGACGGGGATGGGAACGGGGATGGAGAATCCCCATTTCATCTAATCGGGGGTAGGGGGACGGGGCGGGGATAAATACCATCCCGTTCCATCCCCTTTGTTTTTAAAAGCGGGAATCCCCATCCCCGCTCCCATCCCCGAATTAATCGGGGATTCCCCATCCTAATTCATTCGGGTACCAACGGGGATGATTCCCCACGGGAATTTTGCCATCCCTACAAATTTTTCCCACCCTTACCAAAGAGCCTACATTACAACCAAATGAAAAGTCCTTTTTGATTCTTAGATTGTGCACACAAAAATGGTCGAGATATTAGACGATTTGCAAGCCTATGGTAGTTCTACTTTCACTGAATTGAATTTGAGTGTAAACACTTACCATACACTTTTGAGAGTCGAGTGATACACTACCTACTTGTGAGTCGTGATGTCAAGTACCGAAGAGAGTATTGATTATGCTGAGTTTATGAATAATGACTTCTTGATTTATGAATTACATAGTTTTCTTAAATATGGAGTCAAATGCTATTTAATGTTTATAGCATTCTTGTGTCTTCTTTTTACCCCTTGATATTATTTTTCTTAATTTGCTCAAGGACGAGCAATGCTTTAAGTTTGGAGAATTTTGATGTGTGTAAAATATACGTGCATTTTGGGGCTTAAAATAATATATATTTGATGCATTTGCATGTATATTTAATATGTTTTACTTGGTTTCCTTAGACGGGCATGATACTGCATATTCTTGTAACATTTTACAGGAAACGAAGCTTAAAACGGAGAAATATCAGTTGGAATACCTGGATAGGACTGACAAATGCGAAGAGAAGATCAAAATGACAAAGAAAATGGACAAAAAAACTTCACACAATCGGACCATGTGGTGTCACACAGTCGTGTGAAAATGACGGTGTGGAGTAACACAAACGTGTGAATAAGGGAATAAAATAGGGAACGAAACCAAGACCACACGGGCGTTTGGGAAAGGGTTGCGCAAGACACCACACGGTCATGTGGTGCCACATAGCCAGGCCGTCTAGGACTCTGCCAAACGCATTTTTTCAGAGATCTTTTTTCGTTCCAACTCTATAAGTGATCTCTCCAAGCATCTATGAAAGGGACCTAAGGCTTGCACGAAAATTCATTCATCAATACATCATACAATACATCAAATTACGCAGGAACGCACGAATCGAAGTCTTCTGAGAGAGGAGGGCTAGGTCGTGAAGAACACCACAAGGCATTTCACATCTACGAGAGCACAAGAGTTTCGAAGGCTTAGGAGGGGGATCCATCTTGACAAGAAGGGGTTTTCTTTCAATGTCTAGATCTCTTGTCTGTGCTTAAACGATGTCATAATGTTGATTTCAAATTTGTCTATGAATTTGTTATCAATGTTTGGTTAATCTTTCGGACCTTAGGGGTATAATCAAAACTGTAGATTCATGTTAAATCTTGATTAATTATTTTCGTAATTGATTCATGTTTTCTATTTTATGAATTCGAGTGCTTATTCTTAATTGCTTATTATTTGGCCGAGAATAATTTGCATGTCATATTTATTAGTGCGAGATTCGGAGATGAGTTCTAACAAAGATGGAAATCAAATTCGACATAAACGGGTGTAACGAGTCGGGAGACCTACAACTGTTTGTGGGAGTCATTCAATTCATAAATCTTTTGGGAGTTAATAATAGTTGTAAGGTATCAGGATATCTACAATTGTTGTTAATCTGCTATTTATTTATCACCCGGGAGGGGGAATAGACTAACTTGAGAATTAAACGCATAGAATTGCATGAATTGGTTTTGAAACTTTAATTGGATTTAATATTGAAGAAACATGTTGAGATTATGTGCCTAAAGTTTCTCCTGTAGTTGTTGAAAATACTTGCGGGGTTCGCAAATTTATTTATTTGATTTCTTTTCGATTTTTATTATAAACTTGATATTCGGTCGCTTCAATAAAATTGGAATACGATATTATTATAGCCTAAGTGTTTCACATATTAATCCCTGAGGAATACGACTTTGCTTGCCATTATTCTATAAACTACATTGTACACTTGCAGTTGTATGATCCAAATATTATTTGCGAACAGTATCCCAAACCTATAGACTATGTTCTGCCAAATAAATTCCATAACAACTTCTTCGGTTATTTTAGCCAATGGTTCAAATTCTCCACCCATTTGCTAAAATAATCTATTGCCACTATCAAAAACTTTCTCTGCCCTGCAGCCTGAGGGAAAGGTCCCACAATATCGATTCACCTCTTAGAAAATGGGCAGGCTGAGCTCATAGTCATGAGTTCTTCAGCCGGCCTATGTATAAATGGTGCATGCACTTGACATCTTTCACATCGCTTTACCATCTGTTCAGCATCCTTTCTTAAGTTCGGCTAAACATATCCTGCCCTTAATCATAGCATCTTGCTCCCATGTGAGTTCCACAACACCCTTTATATATTTCTTTCAAAACATACTCCCCTTCTTTGTAACTTACACACCTCAGCAGTGGTGCACTAACACCCTTTTTGTATAACAGTTCTCCCAAAATGCAAAAACGCATTGCCCCTATCTTTACCCGAGCCATTTTCTTTCTATCCTTCGGCAAAATTCCCTTTTTCAGGTATGCTAATATTGGAATCCTCCAATCCTCATTTTCTTCTATCTCTCCTATCTCCAAACTCAGAACTGTATCCTGATCAACCAGCAAAGTAATATTTCGATCATAACCCCCTACATCCGAGCTGGCAATTTTAGATAAAAAATCTGCCTTTGCATTTTTTTCTCTTGGTACATGACAAATCTCTATTTCTCTTATCATCTTCTCGAGCACCCTGTACTTCTCCAAATAATTTTTCATCTTTTTTTCTCGGATTTCAAACTCCCCCTTTACTTGCTTATATACCAATTGGGAATCTATGTGTATAAGTATCTTTGATGCTCCCATATCTACTGCCATACGAATTCCCTGCAAGAAAGCCTCATACTCCACCTCATTATTTGAAAGTTTGAAATCCAACCTTATAGCAAAGCTACTCTCTACTCTCTCGAGGCTGATTAGCACAATGCCTACTCCACATTCCGAACTTCCCATAGATCCATCCACAAACACTACCCATGTTGCCTCATCAGTTACATTTCTCATCCATTCCTGCACAAAATCTTCCAAGGCATGAGCCTTGATAGCAGTTCGATTCTGGAATTCAACATCGTACTTACTTAACTCAATCTCCCATTTTACCAATCTTCCGACATCTCGGGCTTGCTCATTATAGCCCTTAGTGGTAAATTAAATCGAACAATTACTTTATGCGACAAAAAGTATGGCCGTAACTTCCGAAAGCGATTATCACTAAAAGGCAAACTAGCCTTCGGATCTCTGCATACTTTAATTCCGCATTCCTCAACACTTTGCTCACATAATACACCGGTATCTGTACCAAGCCCTCTTCTCTTATCAATAGCATGCTAATACATTGCTTGCCCACCGAGATGTATAGGTATAAAGGTTCCCCTGGTATTGGCTTAGTCAACACCGATAGCTCAGCTAGATAATCTTTCAATTCCTCAAATGCTTTCTGACACTCCTCATCCCAAGAATTTTTTTTAGCTTTCCTCAACACCCTAAAGAAATGCAAACTTCTCTCAGCTGATCTTGAGATGAACATATTAAGAGCAGTTATCCTTCCAGTTAAGCACTGGACATCCTTCTCATCATTGGGAAGGGGCATCTCTCGTATTGCCCTTACCTTCTCGGGATTAGCCCCGATTCCCTTCTCTATCACCATGTATCCCAAAAAATTTCCCAACTTTACCCTAAAAGCACATTTTTTGGGATTAAGTTTCATCTTATACCTTCTTAACGTGTCAAATGTTTTCGCCAAATCATTCACATGGTCTACTGCTCTTACATTTTTAACTAGCATATCATTCATGTATACCTCCATATTTTTCCCGATCTGCCCTTGGAACATTTTGTCCACCAATCTTTGATACGTTGCTCCTGCATTCTTTAATCCAAAAGGCATCACAACGTAACAATAAGTGCCAAAAGAGGTGGTAAAACTCACCCTTTTCTGGTCTTCTTCAGCTAATCGAATCTGGTGGTAACCCTGAGAAGCATCCATCATCTTTGAGTAACTCACATCCCGAGGTCAAATCAACTAGTTGATCTATCTTCGAGGAGCGGTTGTAATCCTTCGGACAGGCCCCCTTTCAAATCCCAAAATCAATGCACATTCTCTAGTCATCTTGAGTCTTGGAACCGTGAATCGTATTCGACAACCATTCTCGCAAACCGGATCTCCCGATATGTCCCGCATTTAGCGAAACTTCCTCGCCTCGCTCGGATAATCACGTCTTTTTGGGACCAAAATTTCTCTTCTTTTGCATCACCGGTTTATACGAGGGATTTACATTCAACCTATGGTCGGCTATACTTGGGTCTATTCCTACCAAATCACTGGCAGACCACGCAAACACATCGGTATTATTTCTCAAAAATTCCACCAACTTTCCTTTCAGCTCCTCCGATAAGCATTTCCCTATCTTCGTGATCTTATCTGGCTCTCCAGGCACCAACTCTCTGACATCAATTCTTCATTTGGTCACATGCTCCACGGATCCTCATCTAATTTGATGATTTTCTCCTTCCCTTGCCATCATCATAGGTTTCCCCTCTCTCGGCCATCTGAAGGATTTTTACATACAATCTCCATGCCATGTGCTGATCTCCTTCCACCTCTCCCACCTTATCATCCACCGGGAATTTGATCTTCAAGTGATATACCGAAATAACAGTTTGGAACACATTCAGTGAAGGCATCCCAATCATTATATTTTTACGATGAAGGTGCATCTATCACCAAGAATCTCACCATCTTAATTTTCCCGAATGCTTCTTCCCCAAGTAAACAGGTAAGGTAACCATTCCTACGGGATGAATAGTGCCTCCCGCAAACCCCACCAAAGAGGTATCAATCATCTCCAATCCAACCTGCAAATCCATCCGCTTGTAGCATTCATAAAAAAGTATGTCAGTAGAACTACCTGTATCAACAAATACTCTCTCGACATCATAGTTTGCAATGGTTGATGTGATTACAAGGGCATCACTATGTGGCGTCACAATGCCTCTACTATCCTGTGGTCCAAACTGAATATTTGGCCCCACAGCTATCTGCTCTATCCTCAACCGCAACTCGTTCAGCTACTGCCGCCCTAACATAGATTTTCCTAGCTCTCCGAGAATCCCCTCTGGACAGACCTCCAATCACCATCTGAATCACCCCCCTCCTCGGCGGTGGACCAGGTAGATTCTTATCCTCCTCCGACCTTTTCTTCGGCTCCCGCCTCTGTTGGTAACTATTCCGCCCTTTCCAATAATTGCCTCTTGGTCTCCTCTTATCCACATATACAAATTCTTTCAAATGCCCATTCTCGCAATCTCATCTTTCAAGTGCGTACACTATTCCGTTGTATGCCTGTACTTATTGTGAAACTGGCAAAACTCATTGATCTTTTCTTTCCTCGGGATTTCCCATACGTTCTCGCCACCTCATTTCCGGTACCTTTCTATTCTTTGAAAACACTTCTCCCGAGAAGCCACCAACGAGTATATTTATCAAATCTAGGCCTCCATCCCCGCCACGTCAACCTTTGGTTTTCTTACGGGGTGTTTTATCTTCTTTATCCTCTCTCTTATCCCGCCTTTGTCTCCCTCTTCCTTCTTCATTCTCTTGGCTTCTTCCAACCAGTCTGGATCTTCCGTGGTGGTATATTTTGCCACCCGAGATGAGTGCTCCTCCTCAACCCTTCTGGAGGCCTAGTCACATTTCCTCCGCCTGGCATAGTGATAGGGGGTGGTGGCAGTACCAAGTCCCACAACCTTCTCTCCACGGCCTGCTCCACCACCGTGGCGACAAAATTGCCCAACTATTTGAAAAAACATGGGCCCAAAGATCGTTGCTCCCGCCGAGGACAAGGGAGTAGAACCGGCAACCCCTGTTCCTGGATTCTCTTGCCCCGTGCTCTCCACCCGTGGCGCTGGTGGAGGCAAGGCGCCTTCATGTGTCACTCCGCCAGGGGTGTCAACCAAGGGAGTGTGATTTAAATCCTCAGTCAGGTTTCTCCGTAAATTCTCCATAACCACCCAAAAACTCACGTCTTAGCCCAATATTTCCCACAGACGGCGCCAAATTGGTGTTACCCAAAAAATCCCCGATGACAATACTGATGAACTCAACCGTGAATTTTAGCTAAACACCACCTTCTTTGTTGAACACCTGCAAATAGGGGCTGGAGGGTTGCTCCGGCATACCCACTCCGACGCTCAAGTCAAATATTATTCAAGGAAGAGTAGGAACAATACAAATATAAAGTAGAAATATCAAGAAGTGCATAAGGGTTAACCATACATGGATAATGGGTATTTATAGAAGATGCAATTAGGGTTTCAGTTTCCCGGAGCGATTATAAGGAATCATCGAATTATTTAGCAAATCTTATCTAATTAACCACTTAAGCCACATCACGATCAATCCCGAACTCCTATATGGTTAATGCTCCTAAGCTTATCTTAAGAGGCTTCTAGAAGTTGGGCTTGAATATGGGTGACATCGCCTCGGATCTATTAAAGCAATAGCCCAGGTTTGATTATGCCGATCATTGGCTCGGCCTTTTCTATACCGAATCAAGACCCATGTTTGAACCACATCCTCATCCCCTCCCATGACATCCATTTCCTCTTCTTCCTTCTCAAAATATAAAAATAAAAGTATAAATAATTTATACTAAGTAGGGTCGATTACATTGTTTAGATAAAATATTCTTTTATTGAATTGGACTCATTAGTTTTGGATCAATCCAAATATTTCAAGGAAGCCCATCTAGGGTGGCATGAAATACACCCTAGGGTAAAAGGAAACTCAGTACTACACTAATTGAGCACCTCAATCAAAATGTTGGTTTGTCCCATGCCGCCCAAATGGCCATGTGTATGCAACCGGGTATATTATTATTGGATCAACACTCATGCACACACCAATATGTGAGTTGATGCACCTAGTTGTGTATATACCCACTTGATGTAGTGTTTTAAAAAGCGCTAGTTGAGGCAGACTGGAGCCTAACGCCTATGCGGAGCCTGGACGGGGCCTAATCAGAAAAAAATTGTAAACGAACAATGGAAGCTTAGCGTTTAATGAAGATTGATCGGGGTTAGACGGTAATTTTTAGAACAATGCTTAAGTGTCATGAAATTAATTGAAAAGACTTGGGCCACGAGGGCAAATAGTATGATTATTACAATTATTGTACTCTGATCAGTTGAGCTTGAGCTTAATAGAGCCAAAAAGACCAATATAACCATTCAAGCACCAAAAAAAAAACGATAAAATAAAGAGGCGGTGTTTTTTAGCCATTCCCAACAAACCAAGATGTTTTTTAGCCATCTTTTTCAAACACATCTTTTTTAGCCATTTTGGGGTGTAAAATGACATCCATACCCTTCTAGCATGTTTGTTTGATATTTGGGTTATTTCTCTCAATGTGTGATATATAACTGGATATGCTGTAACTCGAACATGACTCGGAAAAAAAAAAAATTTTAAAAAAAAATCGAGTCACATATGACTCGAATTTGAGTATGGGTGACTCGAAAACAAAAAAAAATTAATTTTTTTTTAAAAAAAAAATCGAGTCACTATGACTCGAATTCGAGTCATGTGTGACTCGAAAACAAAAAAAAAATTAATTTTTTTTTTTTAAAAAAATCGAGTCACTATGACTCAAATTCGAGTTACAGTGACTCGATTTCGAGTCATTCAATGTGTGATATATAACATAAGGTTTGTTATTATAACCAAAAGGTTTGTGTGGCATAGTGGTATTGGAGTAGAAAAAAAAAAGTTGTGGTCAATGAGTATTGATACCATGACCTATTAGTAAGGAAACATTGGGCAAACCACTATACCACAAACCTCTTGGTTATAATAATGAACTTTATGTTATATATCACACATTGAGTGACTCGAAATCGAGTCATGTTGTAACTCGAATTCGAGTTACATTATACCCAATTATATTTTTTTTTTCCAAAAAACCTTGAATTCACATAACTTTTTCGTTTTAAATCCGTTTTGCATGTATAATATATCAAATTAATCCTCTTTTCGATATCTATAATTCAACACCCAATTGCATATTTAAAAATGAAAACTACAGGTTCGATTTCTTAAAAAAAAGAGTAAGAAGATATATAGAGAAATAACTCAAATATCAAACTAACTTGCTAGAAGGGTATGGATGTCATTTTACACCCCAAAATGGCTAAAGAAAATGTGTCTACAAAACATGGCTATTTTTAATCTTTACATTTTCTAAATGGCTATTTTGTACCATTACCACTAAAATAAAATCAACACAATTGTTTGTAAATCCAAATTAGTTGAGACAGAATTAGCAATGCTAAATATAGGCTAGGCTACTCTTTTTTAACTTACATTTTACCAGTCTCTGTGTATGCTACATATATCTTATTATGTTTAATTAAAATAGATGTATCATTGCAGAGAAAATACTACAACTTTTTTCTTTTTTTTTGACAAAGAGAATAGACTAGATATGTAGTAACAGCAAAAACTCCATGAATTAATAGTGGCTAAATTGCAAAATATGCCATGTAACTATTGGGTGGTAGCAAAATAGGACAATAATTTATTCAACTTGTTATTTAGGACAATAATTTTTAAAAAATGGTAGATTGAGGACTAAATTGGCCGCCAATTTAAAAAATTCCTCAGAATCGATTCTCAATTTGGGGATTTTATTTTTTTTGTCCCAATTGCTAACTGAACATATAACCTAGCAAATTCACGATGACTTGGATTGAAAAAAGAGGAAGCATAAAAAAACACTATCCACCCCCTCAGCAAAATCGAGCCCCAAATATATTAGAGAAAACCCAGAAAATTGAATCTCTGCTTCTTGTTTTCATCAAAGTCATCGTGTGCTAGGTCTTACATTCAGTTAGCAATTAGGACCGAAAAAAATAAAATTCCGAAATTGATAATTGATTTCGAGAGAAATTTGAATCGGCGGCCATTTTAGTCCTCAATCTGCCATTTTTTAAAAATTATTGTCCTAAACTGCAAGTTGAAAAAGTTGTTGCCATGTTTTGCCACCACCCAATAGTTACAGAGCGTATTTTACAATTTAGCCATTAATATTCCATAAATTAATAACCTCTATAAAATAATATATTTTTTGGTTCCCAACTTGGGTCAATTTCAGAAATTAGTAATTTCAGTAAAATAATAAGTTAAAAATTTCAGAAAATACCCTTATATAAATCTTTAGCCCTACCAATATCTTAAATAATAATTCTCAAATTTCACACATAACTAAAATAATTTAGTAACTTGTGGTTTTGCATAGGGCGCAAATGAACCAAGCCGCCGTGAGCTATTCAGAGCATGAATCGATAAAAGCTCGTTTCCATTTAATTAGACTCGTTAAAATAATTGAATCAAACCCAAGCTTAGAGATATTCGGTTGGTTAGCTCGTGCGCAAGCTTGTTAGTAAGCTCATGAACATGCAATCAAACTCAATCTTAGAGATATTCGGTTCGTTAGCTCGTGAGCATGCTCGTTAGTAAACTCATGAACAGGCTCTCCAGCAAGCTCGTATAAATTAACCAAATAGTTTGAATTTAATTTTAATTTTAATTTTTATACATTTACTTTGATAAATATAAAAATATTTAAATAAATTTATATGTTTGAATAAATTCATAGGTTTTAATAGATATATTATGCATTTTAGAAATATATAATTTTATTTTTGTAATAAAATAAAAAATAATTTAATTTATAATTATTATTTACTAATCTCGTTTAGGCTCGACTAAGCTCAAAGAAGTTCGTGAGCCATCAATATATTTGATAAATTCAAGCTCAAGTTCGACTCAATAATAAACGAGCCAAATTCAAACTATCAAAAACTCGACTCAGTTCGTTTTGATTGCAATACTAGTTTTGCATGAATTTTAAATCTAGGTGTATTTCATACCATGATTAGAAGATGTTGGTTGATTTGAATCTATGTGTATTTCCATTAGGGGTGGCAATCTCCGACACGACACAAAAACACGACCTGAACCTAACACGATGTAAGCGGGTTAGGGTTGACCCATTTATTATTCGGGTCATAATCGTGTCAGACCCATTTAACCCAAATAATAAATGAGTCAATTTCGGGTTGACTGAATGACACACTAAACCCGTTTAACCCGTTTGAATAAGAAAATTCAATATTATTTTTAATATTTTTTAATATTTTATATATAAATAACCCAAAATTCTCATTTTATCATAATAAATAAAAGGTTTATTCAAAGTTAAAAAATATACAGGTCATTTCAGGTCGTGTTCGGGTTGACCCATATGACCCGAATAGTTAAACGTTAAACGGTTCGTGTTGGACAAATTTGTGTAATTATCATGTCTCAACACGACCCGCGAATCCGAACACGACTCGAATTGCCACCCTTAATTTCCATCCTATATTTAAGATTATCTTGATTGATTCTTACCATAGTTAGGATGATGATATTAATCAAGAAAGTATTTTTTAAATTATATTTTTTTATTAATTCATTAATACCATTTTAATAAAATTTTGTAGTCCCAAATTTTTTAATTTATAGAGGTTTTTAATGTATGTTGAAATTTAATAAAATGTTGACAAGAAGGGTCGGTCCACTTCAACTAAATACTAGTAACATAGAGCATATACCGAGTCATCAATGTTCAAGACATAAATATATTATAAATCCGACCAAAAAAAAATATCATAAATTATGTGAATCTGAATCATAAAGAAATTTGTGCCCTTTCCTTATATAAGGGCTTGTTTGTTTTGAAGGATTCCATATATAAGTTCAAGGGGTAGATTATAATAATTTTTTTGGACAATATTAATATATTATACTAATTTTTTGGAGCTAGATTTACATAACTTGTAATCTCATTTGGAAATAAAAAAAATAATAAATAAAAGTTATGTCTTTTCTATTACCTGGATTCCAATTTCCAACCTATTTCCCCCATCCATCTTTTTGGCTCCTATAGAAGTTTAAAGGATACAATAAAGAGCAGCCCCTCAGCCCTCTTCCCTTTTAAGTATACTCTTCTTCTTCCCCACTGTATCAACCAAAAATCTGTATACTCAAAGACCTATATATACAAATATATATAGGTAAGAGAGAGAAAAACAGAGGGGAAAAAGGATAAAAAAGGAGAGTTGGGTTTTGATTATTTTTGCATAAGATTCAGAACATCCAATACTATGGATCTTGGGAATTTTAGCTGTATTTGCAGTGTCAGCTTCCACTATAATTCTTTTATTAGTTGCAGTTGCCATAAATCATCATCATCATCATCAGCCTTGTTTTTCTCTTCCTTGTCTTTTGGAAGTTCCCATTCGATGCCCAAAATGGTCTCTTTTAAACCCTCCATTAAACCTTTGTCCAATTCAATTCCCAATCTTTTTTTCTCTTCATCAGTTTCTTAAGAAGAGAAAGCTTGATTCTTGAATTTTCTTGATCACCCTTCTTAATTTCCTTTTCTTTTTCCTTTTTTTAAATAAGGTTTCTTTTTTTCCTTGCTGGTTTTGGGGGTGTCTTATGACAACAGCTGTTGTTGCCTCTTGACCACGATATCAGCTACCGTTTTGTTGTTTTCTTGAAATCTGGGAAGATTTTTACTCAATTTTCAAGAAAACCTTGGGTCTTTGTTTCAACAACTCTTTTGTGGTATTTTTTTTGGAGGGTTAAAAGATTCCTTTTCTTTTTTTGTCTAGCTAGAAAGATTCAAGAAAATGCAGCGTGTTTCATTGCCTGGTTTGTGTAATCAGCAGACGATAATGATGATGACTGGCGGGCTTGGCGCATCTTCCATGGCTATGCCTACACTCAAGCCTTCTTTGGGAAATTGTGGCAGGTAATTAATTTGATCTCCCAAGTTCAAGAATTTAATTTGGTGTTATTTATAATATGTTAAATTACATTTAGTTGATTGTTAGTGTGGATGAGAGATTTGATGAAAAGTTTAATTTTGCTTGTTTATGCAAAAAGTTTTAGGGAGTGTTTGCAAACTCTATAAAAAAGGATTCTCAGCTTCTAGACGCAAAAAACAAATATGATCTCATTTAGAAGTTGATAATCACTTTTTTTCAGAGTTTGCAAACAGTCCCTTAGTAAGTGGATTGGAGAAGCATATGTATGTGCTTGTACTACTTGGCAAAGCCCAATACTCCTTTGTTCTTTACGATCATCAGGTTTGATTTTGATGGTCGTGGTGGAATTTGGAGTGATTATGGAAAAGAAAAGAGGAACCATTTAATGGCTACAAGAACTGGAAATGCAAAGAAGATGAGGTTGCACATTTCACCTCTGGCTTCTTCTGCTATCGCAGAATCTCGTAATTCTTCAAGAGCCAATTTCTATAAGGAGGTTGGAATTTGATTTATTGTGATCTCTTCTTATGTTAGAATTCATCATTCGGTCGATATAATACTTTATTTCTAACCATGTTTGCTAGTGATTGTCTTTTTTTTTAATTATTATTTAGATAAGCCAGCGGTGCCGTTGATATTAATGGTCTATGTTAGATTGAATAATTGGTTAAGGTCGTGTTTGCAAAAACTTATGTTTTTAGAAGAGGTGATTTATTGTAGCATGAGTAAAGTAGTTGAAAATCAGAAGTTGGTAGTGCTTGCAAATAGAATCAAAGATTGAGAAAAGTTGAGTGGTTGGTGAAAAAGTTGTTTAAGTGCTTATTTGTTTGGAAAAGTTAAACCAAAAGCAGAAACAGAAACACCATTTTTTAGATTCTGATTAAATGAAGTAGAAATAGAAGCAGAAATTGGCATTTGCAAACACTTTTTCTGGCTGAGAAACACCTTTCTGTTTTTAAGCGGCAAAACTCCCTAAATTATGTGAATCCTTATTTTATTTGTGTGATCTGTCAGGTCCTTGAAGCCGCTCGAGATAAATTTACTCGGGAGATATCTTTCCAGTCCAAGGACAAAGATATCTCACTTGCAAAGGTAATTCTTCACTCTGTTTGTATGGGTTATTAATGCTTAACAACTAGATTAACATTGCCTAAGTTGATGTTGGAGCCCTCAATGCAGCATATGATAATTTCTTGGTTTCAATCTTTATATTAATTCTGATTATCTGCAACACTGATTTGTTTTCATATTAAAGGCTTTAAATTTCTCTGCATTTTCGTAGGCTTTACTTTATGTCGCAGCTGAGGATGAGGCATTTGTGGCTTTCAATCGTGAGATTGATATCTGTTCACTCCATAACGAATGGAGAAATGCGGCATCGTCATATGATGCCCAAAAGTGGGACACTGTGGAGGCTATGCCAATGGCTGGAAAAAATATAAACGAGTGGCTGTTAGAGCTCGACGCGATAGCGAAGGAAGTTGAAGCCGAGCTAGTTTCAAGAGACATAGGATGTCATTTGGTGGAAGTTCTAGAAGCAGTGAACAAAGTTCTTTTCGAGTCGAGAGGTTTCAAAAGGTCACCCGTGGTAGTGGATTCGAAGTGTTCATACTTGCACTCTGTGTTAAGCTCTGGTTGTGCCAGCGGTATAATTTCCATCAATCTCCGCTAAAAATAAATTGTAGGGATAATTACAAAACCCCCCTTGAGGTTTGGGCTAATTACAAAAAATTCAGAGATGTTTCAAAATTACAAAAAGTCCCCTCAGATTTGATTATGTCTTAAATTTAAGGGAGGAATTGTAATATTTCTATAAATATCAGGGGGTGGTTTTGAAATATTTTTCGCTTATGAAGGGGGAAAATGTAAGACGGAATCAAACCTCTATGTTTATATTGTAATTTTCAAAAACCGCTTTTTTTTTTGTAATTACCCCGAACCATAAGTTTTTTTTGGTAACTATCCCTAAATTGTATTTAATTGTTATATTCACTGCTCTTACATCTTGGATTTTCTAGTTTCTTGTTAATTTTTATAAGGTGTCAGCTGACTTTATGACTTCAAAATTTGACAGCAATTTTGCTTAGCGTGATTTATATTGAGGTTTGCCGAAGACTTAATCTGACCATTGTGGGATCTCGAGTTGGGGAAGAATTTTTAATATGGCCCCCAACGGGGAATCCTGAGGTATATTCCATTAGCGACTTAAGTGATATTTAGAGATACAATTGATAGTCGATTATACAATTGTCTCTGAGACTTTCTGGAGTCTAATGGCTTTTTTGTTTGCAATATTTGCAGGAGTTATTTAAAGTAACCTCCGGAAATAGCTTGTTCGGGGTTGTCAACGGCAAGTGTGTGGATGACCCGCGATCTAAGGCTTCAGACATAAATAGCAACTCACTTTTAGGGCTAGATATTGCAACCAACCGAGATATCATTGGGATTGCTTTGGCGAATTTGATTGTGAGCTCAATCCTGCCAGTACTTTGTTTTACGTAACTTGGACGCTTAATATTTCTCTTGGAAATTCTTTATGCAATTATTTCCCAAATTCATTTTTGTAAAATTGATGCTCGTACCAACAAGAATGACAGTAGCATATATTGCAGAGGCTATACTGGAAACGTGCTTCGAGAACAAATTACGGGTTGATGTTGACTTCTCCACTGAGGTCTGTTCATAAATCTGATGAGAAGTTCAACAAGGATAGTGGTTCGGAAATGCCTGTTCTGCGGCCTCAGGAGCTCAGGTAGCTATTTGTTGTCGTATTTTTTAATTGATAGTTGCCGAATCCCCTCATGAGAATGAGGAAATTTTGAATCCAGACTCGTAATTTCTCCAATTATATCATTAATCTGGCCGGGAAGACCGATAATAAGATATTTTGATTGTGTAACTCATTTGTAATGAGTTGCATTACTCTAGAATTCATATTTTGTTACTCGTGGTGTGGTGTACCGTGTATAAAATCCTACTCAGTGCTGCATTGGGTCAAGACCTTCAGGTAGCTAGTGTGGCTTATTCTATGGTACCCCAAGATTAATTTTTGTTAGGGTAGGAGTGTTTGTTAGTGTTTGCAAAGGCCAGTTTTTGCTTCTGGTTCTTTTAATCATCTAAAAGCTGGAGGTGGGGTGCTTCTGATTTGGAGAAGTGCTTTTGGTATTTTTTGTAAATAAAAAGAAGTTTACTTTTGACATTCTTATCCTCACATTTGAAAGTTATAATATTTCAGGGTGTTTTGTCTTTATATTTAAAAGTTTATTCTGAAACTGCTTGATTTTTTCAGCTTTCAGCTTCTATTTGCAAACAAACTTATGATCTCAACTGCTTTTAGCTTCTGTTGTAATAAGTCACTTCTAAAAGCAAAAGTTTTTGCAAGCACCCTTAGCGGAGCTAATTCCATAGCTTATCCGATTCAAATATTTTTCTTACTCTTAATTTTGACTCCATTAGTGCACCTCTGCAAGAAAATTTAGACAAATATCTAAGAATAATCTCGTTGTGTACAACACCATGTGTTGTGTATCCGCAGAGCGTATAATCTCTTGCCTCTGCTTTTCTTTTACTATGGTTTTAAACCTTGACCTTGTGCATAATTGTCTTGGATGTTATATTTCTTTCCAGGCTTGCTATCATGGCTTCGGAGAGATTACTAATCCTTCAGCCGCATAATTGGGTTTTGAGAAGAGACTACGGCATGATGTTGTACTATAACCGGTAAGAAATGCAAACATTTTCTTGCCATTATACATTATCCGAGCTCGACAGTCCTTATTTATATACTTCCAACTACATTATACAGAGAATATGAGGCTGCTGTCCAAGAGCTTAGCATCTGCATGGCTTTTGCACCAGAAGAGGAGGCTGAAGTTTTAGAACCTTTCGTCGAGAAGTTGCACCTCTTGAGGCTTGAAACTTCATGGAAATCCTTTGGACAGAAAGGTCAATTAACATTTCCCTGACTTTGGTCTGTTTGTACAAAATTATGGTCTTATTTAGTTTATAGGTGTACAATTATTCCTACTCCATTAAAACTTCAGCTGTAATGTATCTCAGATTTCTGTACATATTTCCCTAATCAAGGCTGAGATTCATTTTGACATAGTTTTACCATATGGTAATGCCTGGGATGGGGGCGGGTGGTGGCCGCTCCCATTGGCTTCTTGGTCCATAGAATTAGGAAATCGCAATGAAATTGATTTTTCTTCTGTCACTAATTGTCTGTTAAATTACTCATCCAAATCTTATGAACAACAGAACAAAAACCCATATATGTGAACAAAGTTATTTCTATGAAGGAAAACCTACTTACGGGCACACTTATTTCACAATTCTCATGATGTGAGATGGAGAAACTCCCATAAAAGAGACTAAAACTCCCATGGAGGATGAGGAAGAAAATGAAGGCGACGAGAGTTTAAAGATTAGAGAGAAGTAAGTCATAAATCCTAATATATACTATTTATATAATTATTAAATTATGAGCCCCCCTTTGAAATATAAAATAAAATATCTTTTTATATATTATTTTGATGAAAAATCACTAGCTCTAGCATCTAGATCAAGTTTACCTTTTGCAAATGATGTTAATTAGAGTTCAAACCCTGATTATTTTGGTGTCTTTGAGATTATTTTGAACCCTGATTCTCTCAATGTCTTTGAGATTAATCCCATGTCATTCCACCGCTCACAATTTATTAAAAATCAATTATTTTCAAAAAAACCTTAAATAACACCCCCCCCCCCACAAAATTTTATAGTCAGTTCCTAAATGCCCTTCTCTCAGTCGTAAATATATGAAAATGCCCTTGGGGTGCTTATTTAATATCCCATTGCTTGACTTTGGGGTTGTGCTTATTTTAAATATTTTGTAATTAATCGTATGTCATGGTCAAGAAACATAAAGGCCAGTTTTGCGTCACGCCATTCAATTATGCAAGTCCATTTTGTCAAAGAATTAAGAAAAAGGCACGAGGCAAGTCTATTGTGAACCCATTTGGGTTTAATATATAGTTAGTGGTGGACACTGGACAAAAGGGTGGGTGGCCATCTCAATCAAACTGTTTATTATTTCTATATTTATTTTCATTACTTTATCTGTCGCTGAGCTATCTTACAAGCTCCGTGATAGATAAGAACAGTACTCTGTCAGCCTAAATAATGTGGGATGTGGACTTTAAATGGATAAGGTAAGCCCACCAACTACTTTCTGTGTGATTTTTTTGAACGAATTGTAATATTGTGTGCAATAAACTCGATTGATCATGATACAGAAGTGGGCAATGAAAATTACCTACATTTATGATGGCGCCTTTGAAGTGGAAAAAGAAAATTAATCCACGTTAATACAGCCGATGCCCGAAGGGCCCCACTGGAATGTCGTGCCCAGTGCGTCTTGACACGTCATGAGTTGGGCACAACACGACTTCTGAGCCCCACCCCGAACCCAAATTTCGGCGGAAACGCATGCTGCGATGACAGTTGAAAAAATAACCATTTGCCCATACTTAGTGTTCCATTAGCACCAGAGGCCGCCACGTGTCAGAGTATTATCAATGTGAGTCGCCAAGTGGCAGAAACTTGGCTGACATGCACTTTTAGGAGAGGACATGTGTCCTTTCTAAATTATTTTACTAATTAGTGCAAAAGTGACTATTGAAAACCCACTTATTAGAGGGTTATAAAAAGCCTCACTTAAGAGGAAAGAGAGAGAGAGAGAGAAAAATAGAAAAAAGCACTAGAAAACGTGTTATGATAAGAAAGACCGACCCCGATAATCCGACTCGACATTGTATCAAAAAAGGCAGAATTAGCCATAAATAAACACGCGTTATGCACGCTTATATTTCCACGTGTTAAAATTCTTACATATTTAACTTGTTGACCAAAACACACGTCAACAAATTGGCGCTAGAAGGAGGGCCGCTTGTTGGTCCAGTCAGAATTCCAGGCAAAAACAAGTTAAGTGAAAACCAGGTAAAGTTCAACGTTTATTCTTTTCGTAATCGACAAAATGAGTCAACAATCGAGAAATGCTCGTTTGACTGAAGAGCAACACCCTAACAACCAAACTGGCCAGACTACTAATGGTCAAAATATGCCCCAGACAGAAGCAGGGAGCACTACTTTATTTCCTTTCGCTCAGCTAATTGCTAACCCAACTTTTGTACAGCAAATGAACCAACTCATATCGCTAACCCAACTTTTCCACTTCTTGTAAATACTAACCCACTCAATCCACAACTAAACGTTAATATCAATCCTCAAGTCCCCGAGCTTCCTCACAATGAAGCCCAAGAGGCTAGTTCAGGTAATGAACAACGTGGCCGTCGTGACAGAAGGCGGCCGCGAGAAGATGATGAAGGGCAAAGTCATGTAGCGGAGTCACTACCGGAGCCAACACGACATCGCCGTGCCCACTCAGTGTTCGCCGGACGACTGGGGGTTGATCCTCTACGCCCGGCTCGATCGATAAGTTCCCGACTCCGGTTTCTGAATGAGCGGGAGCCGCCCCAAGCAATGAACGAGATGTAGAAATTCAGCGCCTTCGCCGACGTTTGAAATTCAGCGCCTTCGCCTCAGGCCCTAACTATGACAGAACGAGATGTAGAAATTCAGCGCCACGACAAGCGTTTGAATGAATTGGAGAAGCGGTCGAGAAAGCGAATGCGATCTCGGAGGCCGCCCAAGCATGAACCAACCAATTATGTTGCCATTTTCCCCAATTGTCTGGCGACCCCATTACCGCCAAAGTTGAAAATCCCCCAGTCGGGTCTATCTGATGGGAGACCGACCCGACCACTCACGTCCACAAGTACTTAGCATGGATGTAATCGTACAACCCTAGTGATGCGATTCTCTGCGGGGCTTTCCCATTGGCGTTGGGCGGCGAGCCCACCATTGGTTTAGGACCACGCCCACGGGGTCCGTTCGGGCATGGGGGATCTGGTCTCCGCCTTTCGACGCATTTCGACTTCGAGTCCGAGCCACACCTAAGGACTCCTTTGAACATCAAACAAGGAAGGGCGAGCCCCCGAAAAGCTATATTTCTCGATTCAATAAGCAAGTTCGAGAGATGGAGCCGTGTCGGATGACGCCATTCTAATTGCGGCCATGGCTGGCCTTGCCCCCGAGACTTGGTTCAACTATTCTATCCACGAATCGGGGCGACCTCGTACCAAGAATTCCTGGTCCGCGCGGAACGCCATATTTGCGCGGAAGAAGCAATGGCATGTCACCGCCCCAAGCACCGGCCAGGGGGCGCGAAAAAGGACAGAAGGAAGAAATCAACAATTGGGCCAGGGTCGGGATTCGAGACCATTCTCGGAAAACCCGACCACCGGATTTAAGGCTCGCCCGGAAGCGCCGAGCCAAGTTGCCGCTAGAGTACTTTGACCCACACTCCATCGGCCCATATGGAATGAAGTCTGAGGGCACGAATTTGTTACCTCCGCTCGGCCTTTGAAGATTGAGCCGCCAAATTAGATTCACGTCGATCTTGTGCACTATCATAAATCGATAGGTCATGATACTGATGAGTGCCGAGATCTAATCAGGGAAATTATGCATATTGTTCGGCAGGGCGGTTTCAAAAGATACGTTCATGAATTACCGCCCCGCCGACATCGCTCAAGTGTCAACCCGAGCGCATAACAAATCCGGCTCTCTGCCCGCCATCGGCCGAAAACCAGGGTAGGGAGATCCTCATGATGTCGAGCATGAATCGAATAAATACTAACACGAAGATAGCCGCTCAACGAATAGAAAGGCCGATGTCGATACGAGCCGCCCACGCCGAAAGCGCAAGTTCGGGTGGCGAGAAATCAGAAGGCCTTCCCACCGGCCGTTTTGTGTTCTCGGGCGTGGATGCCGACCAGGTGGTCCACCCTCATTCGACCCCCTGGTCATCACCGCACCGATTTTGGGTATTCGATTCATAGAATTTTAATCGACTCGGAAGCTACTCATCGGTCATTTATGTCCGAGCTTTTGAAGATTGAGCGTGGGCGATAGCTATATCCGTCCATGCAACGGCGATGCAGGGTTTGGAGGAGGAAGAATAATCTCGCTCGGGGAAGTTGACTTGCCCATCCAAATGGGACAAGGGTCGCATAAACGAACCGTTATGACAACATTTAAAATAATCAACGCCGATTCGGAGTACAATGCCATTATTGGAAGGCCGTTGCTTTATCTTATAAAAGCCGCCGTTTCAATATATCATTTTTGCATAAAATTCCCAACACCTGACGACGAGGCCATACATAAGGGAATCGGAGGGAGTCACGAGAATGCTCTCTCAAACTCTGACCGGTGGAAATTAACGTGATAGAACGGGGAGAGACCAGTGGGACAGCGCAGGGCGATCCCCAGACAAAAGAGGAACCCGAGCGGGATGTGGTGATTGTTCAGGGGGATAATCCAGGTCATCGACACGGGAAGGAACCGATGATGGAAGACCAAGGAGGGATGATAGAGCCGAGATGTACTGCAACGAAAGGCGAGCGAGCCAAGAATCGAGAATGAGCCGGCCATCAAGATGAATTGCCCTACGAGAAAAAGGAAGAGGCGAGCAAGAAAAGAAAACGGTGGAACCGGTAGAAGCGGTCGATACGATCGGCGTCGGAAGGCCGAAGCGGGGGCGCCAATTACGTATTGGCCATGACCTCCCGAGAACCATATCGAACCGAATTGATTGAGTTTTGGGAAATAATCTCGGCGTCTTTGCGTGGACTCAAATGCGAGACATGCCCGGAATTGACCACTAAGCATGCATGCCACCGCCTTAATATTGATCTAACGTTCGCCCAGTTATCCAGAAAAGGCGCAAACTCGGTCCCGACAGGCAAGTTGCACTCGAAGCCGAGGTTAATAAGTTGCTAGATAATCAATTTATCCGGGAAGCCCTCTATCCCCGATGGGTTGCCAATCCTGTTCTGGTCAAGAAAAACAATGGCCAATGGCGCCTGTGCGTGGATTTCACCGACCTAAATAAGGCATGCCCCAAGGATAGTTATCCATTACCGAATATTGATTATATGGTAGATGCCACGACGGGACACGAATTGATGAGCTTCATGGATGCATACTCCGGTTACAACCAAATACGAATGCACCCAGATGATGAAGAAAATACATCATTCTTTTCTGCTCGTGGAATTTCTTTCACAAGATGATGCCGCCCGGGTTGAAGAAGCAGTGCGACTAACAGAGGTTAGTAAATAAGATGTTTGAGAAAATGATAGGTCGTACTATGGAGGTCTATGTAGATGACATGTTGGTGAAATCATTGTATATATCTGATCATCTCAACGATCTTAATAAAATGTTTGCTGTTTCGAGAGAGTACAAGATGATGTTAAACCCGAGAAAATGTACGTTTGGGGTCGGCTCGGGTAAATTCTTAGGGTATATGGTCAGCCAAAGAGGGATCGAAGCTAACCCAGACAAAATAAAAGCCATCATCGACCTTGAACCCCCGAACTTTGTAAAAAGGGTACAAAGCCTAACAGGCCGATTGGCCGCCCTTAACCGATTTGTTTTACGGTCCACAGACAAGTGTAAACCTTTCTTTGAAATCATAAAAAAGAACAAAAATTTTGAGTGGACCGAGCAAGCGCAGGCTGCCTTTGAATCCCTCAAACAACACCTCTCTTCAATTCCTATATTGCAAAAACCTACCCAAGGGGAGAACTTGTATTTGTACCTGGCGGTATCAGAATACGCCATCAACTCGGTGTTAATCAGGCTAGATGGTTCTATTCAACATCCAGTCTATTACACCAGTCAGGCGCTACATGACGCCGAACTCCGCTATCTGCCAATGAAAAAGTTGGCTTATTCATTAATCATCTGCGGCCGCAAGCTCCGTCCATATTTTCTAGAGCACAAGATTATAGTCTTGATGAACTACCCACCAAGCGGTATTACACCGACCCGACACTACGGTCGGATGATCAAGTGGGCCGTTGAGCTCGATCAATTTGATATTCTATATGAACCGCGCACATCAATAAAAAGGGCGAGGATTTAGCCGACTTTATGGCGAATTCACACCTTCCATACAATTAGAAGTTATGGAAGACCAAGAATGGAAGTTGTTCATTGATGGCTCCTCCACCGCAGCCGAGTAGGGGCGGAATCGTGATAATCGATCTAAATCGTAAATGCTCTTTGCTCGGCCGTGCGATTTGATTCCCATAGCAACGAACAACGGCTGAATACGACGAGGCACTTCGGGTTTAGATATGGCATCTTCTATGGGCCTAAAACCATTTCTTTGGTACACAAAGTGATTCTCAAATGGTCGTTCATCAAATCAACGGTGAGTACGAAGCAAAAAGAGCAAAAAATCGCACGATTTGGACTTAGTCAAGAAGAAATTGTTACACTTTAAGACAAAAGTCTTACATGTGCCCCGAGCCGAGAACATGCAAGCAGATGCCTTAGCTCGGCTCGGTTCCAGCCCAGGGACGGAGGCCATTGCGGATGTCACTGTCACACAACTGTCCGCCCCGTCACTTGGCTCAAAGAAGATACATGCAACTGAAACCACCGAGCAGACCTGGATGACCCCGATCATTCAGTATTTAGAAAAAGGAGTTCAACCTGAAAACAAAGCCGAGGCCAGAACACTACGAACCCAAGCGGATCGTTTCACAATAATAGACGGCATCCTATACAAACGAGGATACTCTGTCCCACTCCTTCGGTGCCTGTCCGAGACAGATGCGGATTACGCACTTCAAGAGGTTCACGAGGGAATATGCGAAAACCACGCCGGGGGCCAGACATTAGCTTATAAATTAATACGGCAATGATACTACTGGCCATCCATAAAAAAGAATGCAACCGACCTCGTCAAAAGATGCGAGAGGTGCCAAAGATTCGCACCACAGGTCAGGTATCATCCTGAGCAACTTACCTCCGTATTTAGCCCTTGGCCGTTTGCCAAATGGGGAATGAACCTTATCGGACCACTCCCCACTGGCAAAGGGGGCGTCAAGTATGCCATTGTGGCGGTGGATTATTTCACAAAATGAGCCGAGGCGGAGCCTCTGGCGAAAATAGATGAGGAAAATATTGTGAGTTTTGTATAGAAGTCCATTATCTGCATATTTGGGATACCGCATTCGATTGTTACAGACAATGGGAAACAATTCGATAACCGGAGGTTTCGAAATTTTTGTGAAGGCTTCCACATCAAAAACCACTTCTCGACTCCATACCATCCCCAGTCAAATGGACAAGTTGAGGCCGTTAATAAAATACTCAAGTATACCTTGAAGGCGAGATTGGAGGAGTCTAAAGGTAATTGGCCGGAGGAATTGCCCGGGGTACTGTGGTCGTACAGAACGACGCATCGAGCGGCCACGGGAGAGACACCTTTTTTTTTGACTTATGGAACCGAGGTGGTGATTCCTGTTGAGATCGGAGCCCCTACCTTCAGAATTGAAAATTTTTCTGAAGATGGCAATGAGGTTGCGCTCCGAGCCGAGCTGGATCTGCTCGAAGAAAAAAGGTGCAATGCCGAGATGAAAAACGCCGTGTATAAGCAAAGAAGTGAGAGGTACTACAATTCGAAGGTAAAGGAAAGGAGATTTCAGGTTGGTGATCTTGTGTTGAAAAAGATAACGGGTGCTGAGCCCAGCCCATTGAAGCCAACCTGGGAGGGCCCATTTCGGGTCAGCAGCGTCTTATCTGGTGGGGCGTACGAGCTAGAATATCTGAGTGGAGAAAAATTTATACATCCATGGAATGTAGCATACCTGAAAAGGTACTATCAATAAAGATCTCGGTTTACGATCCAGATAGGATTCTAGGGAATTATCCTTTCATCTGATATTCTGTGAGCTCTCTAAAGGGGGATGAAATTTTGTCTCACCTCGGCTACGTGCCGAGCACAACAAAAATCGCCTCAGCTGAGTGCCGACAAGTCGTCTCGGGTACGTCCCTTGCACGCTGATAAAGGGGACTCGCCCACGAGGTAGATCTATCCTAAAAATAAAGACTCGGCTTACACACCGAGCACAAAACAAAGACTTGGTTTACACACCAAGCATAAAACAAAGACTCGGCTTACACACCGAGCACAAAATAAAGACTTGGTTTACACACCAAGCATAAAACAAAGACTTGGTTTACACACCAAGCATAAAACAAAGACTTGGTCACGCACCAAGCATAAAACAAAGACTCGGTCTACACACCGAGCGCAAAACAAAGACTCAGTGTCCACACCGAGCACAAAATGAAGACTTGGTCACGCACATAGCACAAAATAAAGACTTGGTCACGCACCAAGCATAAAATAAAGACTCGGTCTACACACCGAGCGCAAAACAAAGACTCGATATACACATCAAGCACAAAATAAAGACTTGGTCACAAACCGAGCATAAAACGAAGACTCGGTGTACACACCAAGTATAGAATAAAGACTCGGTTTATGCACCGAGCACAAAAATCAATTAAAGCGATTAAAGTCCTTTATTCAGGAGCATTGGAAACCGAGCCCCGTACTTGGGAATATAGAAAGAAAGAAGAGAACAGGCAACAATCTTATAAAAGGAAAAAGAGCCGAGCATATACAAAAAGCTTAAAGTACGTACATAGGTGACAGAAAGGAGAAATCATTTCTACTTCAAAAATATTTACACAGGGGCCGGAGCCCATTACAATTCAAGGCACGAAGCCAAGTAGCCTCCCTACAAATACATACAAGATCTTATGCAAGAAAAAGAAAAGGGAGAACAACATCAAGACTGAGAAGGAGGCGGAATCTCCACAGCACCACTGGAGGCAACCTCTTCTGCATCGGGAAGAGGTAAGCCCTGTACGCCGGGGGCCTCAGCAAAAGTCGGGCGGAGCGCGTCAAGATCAGCCTCCAAGAGGGCCAAGTCCTCCTCGAGCTGTGTGACAGTCTTCCCGGCTTTGATAGCTCCGAGGATTTCCTTGAGGCTGGTCGCGTGACCGCAGGTTAACATGAATGCATATTCCTCGGAGTCCTTATAAGCCTCGACGGCTTGTACACGAGCTTCCCCAACCTGTCTATGGGTAGCCTCTTCAGCCTCTTTTGTGCACATCGGCTAGGCGCCTTTCCATTTCTCCAGCCTAGGCAACGGCTGCACGCTCCAGCTCGGCAACCTTAGCCCGGAATTCCTCCTCGGCCTTGCGGGCCTGATCCCGCTCTACCTCGGCCCTCGCATCGCTTTCCTTCTCAAAGTTGGCCCGAGCCGTGGCTTCATCTGCCTGGGTCTTCAGAGACACTTGTACCCCTTGGAGAGTAGCATAAGCCTCTTGCAGGTCGCCATGCTGCCTTTCCAGATCATCATATTTCTTCTCCAACTCGCGGGTTCCCCCAATCGCGTGCCACAAGAGCCCAATAATCCGCCCAGACATTCCCATGGCGTACTGAATCTGCTCCTCCCAGCCAGTTTCCGAGCAAAATTGCTCAATGCCTTTTGTCCAGGCATGAGCTGGGACATTCATTGCGGCCCGACCCGCCTCCGGCAAAACTCTTGACTACTCCTCTGTCGGCGTGGCACACCGGACGAACTCCACGAACCACTGAGGGCGTATCCCAGTCATTCCCTCGCAGTACTCGTCCCTCACTTGGCTCGGAGGGATAAAGTGACCCTCCCGGCCAAGGTTTTCCGAGAAAGTCCGTGGGACGCCCCCTTCAGTCTCCGTCCCGGATGCACTTGGCGCGATCGACCAGGCCCACCTTCGGTCTGTCCGGACTCTTCGATAGCAATTCCCTCTCTTCTCCTTTGGAGGGGGTCTACCGCCTCGAGCACCCATCGGCAGGGCATTTACCTGGCCGAATATCTCTCTCTCCGCCACCTCCGCCTCGCATCGTGGGCTGGTCTCTGACCGCCCGAGTCCGACGTGCGGCTGTGTTCCTCACGCTGCGAAGGCGCGCACGTAAATCCAGGCTACGCCCTACAAAAAACAACAACCGTAAAAAAGAAAACGAAGAACATTTCCAAAGAAAGAGAAAGTGCAAAGAAATACTAAGTACATTTACCTCGGCCGGCAGCCGCACTCGGCGATTCCGGAGTCCGCGTTTGCCCAACAGCATAGGCGAATCTGCCCCGGGGCGCCGCTGCGGAGGTCGCCACTCACTCACTGTTCGCGCACCGCTCTCTCCCGGAAAGTGGGGCCGTCTTGACCCCTCGGAGTGCCCTGTTGAGGCTCTCTCCTAGCCTCCTCTTCTCGCTCTGCCGCCTCGCCCCGAGCCGCGCCCCTCGGCCTCGGGGTCGGCGGGCAGAGCAAACCTTAAGCCGGCCGCGGCCGGGTTGACCTCAGTGGCCACCTCTCAATCCGCCTATCCCTGGCACCTCTGGCCTGGACATTTTCCAGCCTGCGAATGAAGGTGGCCGACAGAGGCCCTTTGATGCTCGGTTCTCTATAAAAGGAAAATGATGAAAAAAAAGCAAAAAGTCACCACATAAAAAGAAAAATAACAACAAAAAACAAAGAAAGGAGAAGGAGAAGGACTATACTTATCAGAATCAAAACAAAATCTAAGGGGGTAAGGGACGGTCTCCTCTCTCCTTCCCCACGCGAGCTTGCCACTCGCGCTCACCCAGCCACTTGTCTTTCCATTCCTTTAAAGATGAAGGAAGGCCTTCCACTAGGCCATCCGGGTACCCCGGGCCGGGTCCGCACGTAATACCACCCGGACGACCGACCCGTGATGAAAGAGAGTCGCTCGCGACAAAGAGCTCGTTCATCTCTTTGAACTTGGGGCGGAGGTACTTCTCTAAGTGGAACATCACTAAGAGGCCGATGATCCTACCCCAAGAAATGGGATGCACTTGGGTCAGAGGAATGCCCCACTTGCAAAACCACCGCGTGAGAAAAACCGGCAGTGGAAATCGCGGCCCATATAGAAGGGCGCCTGCAATATGTATGGCTATGTACCCATTTGGTGAATCTTTGTGGAACCTCCGTGCCATCCGGTACCCAGAAATTGATACCACTCGGAATACGGTACCTCCGCTGGAGCTCTCCCATCTCCGGGACCATCAGCATGCTAGGGATGTCGTTTATATCACACGGCGTCCACTGAGGCTCTACACGAAGGCGAGGGCCTCCTCCCCGCCGGCCGTCACCATTACGATGGCCCATGGGCACTTGAGGCCTCTCCGGCCTCGAGTCTCCGGAGGGTTCGTCCACCCGCTCCGCGTTATCACGCTCCGGCTCCGATGGGTTCATATTTTCTTCTTCCGGTTGATAGTGTCGAGGGTCAGTACTTGGAAATCCCTCGCTGGAACTCTCTTGCGCCAGTCCGGGTTGATATATCACACCTTCTCGGAAAATAGTCACCGGCACCGGATTGAATATCGTGTGCGTATGCTCCAAAGGTGTTCCGCCTCGAGGAGAATGGTCTGAAGAAGAAATCTGAACGATGCTTGGGCTATGAGGCGGAGATTGTTGTACTGGGGAGAAAGAAACAGAAAGTTTAGAGGGGGGTCCTCAATTTCGACCTCTATGCTATAGCTACGACTTCTACTGTCCTCAAAGGAAGACATTTTATAAGGAAAGGGAGAATATTTCGGGAAAATACCTAGTTTTGAAGTCTCTGAACTTTGAAAGCCGACCCGAAATTTCTGCTCGGTCTCAATCAATTTAGCTCGAAGAGTAATAGATGCAAAAGTGGGTAATGGAGGAAATATGGGGTATTTATAGATGAAGTTCCCTCGAGAAACGAAACGTTTATTTGAAAACACGCGCCTTTTCAACCTCAAAAGCCGTCAAAAATGTCAGAAAACGTCACGTCCCCACGCCCGCTGACAGAACTGATGTGCCTTTTCAATTCCTGCGCAAGATTGGTCCAACCATAAGAGGCCATGTATCCGTCATTATGGCACCATGGTCCAACCATAAGAGGCCACGTGTCCGTCATTATGGCACCACAATTAATGCACCGCTACAGGCATTAACCACTACACGACAGATGTCAGGAATGAACAAACCTTTGAGGATTTCTTTTCCCCATTCAATGTTTATCATTAGCATTAAAGTTTAACTCCGACTTCAGAGATTCTTCTCTCGAAATTAAATTTGGGGGCCTTTGATGACGCCCGAGCCGAGTTGGAAGAAAATTAATCCACGTCATCAATACAGCGCATGCCCGAAGGGGCCCAGGAATGTCGGCAGTGCCGGTGACACGTCATGAGTTGGGCTCGCCCACTCCGAGCCCAACCACAACACGACTCACGAGCCCCGACCCCCTAGCCCAAATTTATTAGGAAACGCATGCGCGGCAGTTCTTAAAATAACCATTTGCCCATACTTAGTGTTCCATTAGCACCAGAGGCCGCCACGTGTCAGAATATTATCAATGTGAGTCGCCAAGTGGCAGAAACTTGGCTGACATGCACTCTTAGGAGAGGACATGTGTCCTTTCTAAATTATTTTACTAATTAGTACAAAGGTGACTATTGAAAACCCACTTATTAGAGGGTTATAAAAAGCCTCACTTAAGAGGAAAGAGAGAGAGAGAGAGAGAAAAATAGAAAAAAGCACTAGAAAACGTGTTATGATAAGAAAGACCGACCCCGATAATCCCGCTCGTCATTGTATCAAAAAAGGCAGAATTAGCCATAAATAAACACGCGTTATGCACGCTTATATTTCCACGTGTTAAAATTCTTACATATTTAACTTGTTGACCAAAACGCACGTCAACAATTTACTATGGGATTTGAGGCATAAATCGAATCTAAATTGTGGGTTTGTAATATGATAATTTGTAAAAATGTGACAATTATCATACGGTGAAATATAAAACGAAACATAATTCTGAAATAGAAGATCTCATCCGCTCCATTTACGTGAATAGTTAAGTTTTTTTGGCGTGTGAGATTTTGAATGAATTCAGTAGGGGAATAGACGATGAAAATATATAACCTACCCATATTAATTATTATTAATGTATCGAGTGTGTTATACCTTTTTCTTTCCTTTTTTCTTTTCTTTTTTTTTTTGTATGATGAAACACCATTAGGGTGGAGGGTTAAGCGGACCCTCAACCTGTGATTGAAGAAATAATATATTTACACAGTTTTTATTGTGGTACATGCATGAGCAGAAAAAACCAAAAGAAAGATATAGACAATCATTTACAAATCTTGGTACGAAAAGAAGGAAGATCTAACTGACCAGCACAAGCTAATCCCCTAATCTATCTAGGCATATTATCTTCAGTGAAGAGCACACAGTCTTGAGAAGAAAAACCAATATTAGCCAGCCTATTTGCAACTTGATTTCCGTCTCTAAAAATGTGTGAAATCTTCATGTCAAACTCCCCTAGTTTCATCTTGATTGTTGAGTAGGTGTTGATAAGTCCATTTACCCATAAGCGTGAGAGAGATAAGGTAAAGAAGCACCACATGCAAAATCAGTTTCTACCTACAGGTTATGATATGCAGCAACATCCAACAAGGTAAAGGCTTTGTAACAAAAAGGCTGTCTGTGCATTTTGACAAAGCATCTGCAAAGGCCATCACAATATTTCCCTGTCAATCCCTAAGAACACCTCCAATACCACCACTAGAAGAAGTAGATTTTTTAGCCTCATCTATATTAAGTTTATAATGACCAAAAACAAATTTTTGCCATAAAATAGGAATGCATTTTTGGACAACAGTAAATCTGAAATAGCAACCACATCCCAATAGCCTTTCCAAGTAGCTTTCTTAAAAAGCTTACTAGATTTGAGAAGGTATAAGTAATGTTCAACCCTCCCAATAATCCTATAAGCAGAAAAACCTTTATTCTCATGCTTGTTTCTATTTCTTTCAAGCCATATAAACCACAAAATGACACAGGGCTCGAGTGTGTTATACTATTAAAATATACTTTTATTGTCCTATTCTTTTATTAAATGATTAAATTGTCTTTACTGTTGTTTTTAAATTAATTTAATGATAACAAATTCATATATATATATATATATAATTATTTTCTATTTATTAAATTTAATTTAGTTTTCATAAAATTAGTTAATTATAGGCAATGGAATAGCCAGAAAAAAAAGGGGTGGGCCCAGGGGCGGACCCAGGATTTGTAGTTGAGGGGGGCCAACTACGAATAACTATGGATGGTTAGACGTGGGTACCCATATATATTCGGACCCTAATATGACGGTATAGGTGATTTTTTTCGGATTTGGGATGATTACGAGAAATTATGTAGAATTTTAGATGCGTGCGAGTAGTTATAATATCATACGGTTTTGGTATATATATCTTATCGCTAACAGTTAAATATTTATATATATATATATATATGATAACTATATTTAAATATGTTATATTTTTATCAAAAAATTACATCAATATTCATAATTAAATATTTCATAATATATCATTAATCTTAATAAATATGTATACTACACAATTTTAAATATTATGATACATATCAAGACTCACACAATAGTTTTTTCAAACTGAATGTATTAAATCATGGCTTGCATGGTTAATAACAAATTTTATTGATCAGCAAATTGGGTTGGGGACATAAATAATAAAAAAACACACACACATATAATATATATAAGGTAAAAAGGAAAAAAATCATTCTCTGCCACTTTGGATTGGGCCAATCTATCTTATGCATAATGATTCACGGAAATTCTTATATATTTATGATGTTAATTACTATTACTACTCACACACATACACGGATATATATAAGTTACGAAGGATTTTTTTTTTTTGGGGGGCTTGTCCCCCTGACCAGTAAGGTGGTTCCGTCACTGGGTGGGCCACATAAAAAATTAAATGAAAAATCATATAAAAAATAAATATTTTTTTATCAAAAATTTACATAGAAAAAAAATTAAAAGGGAAGGGGAGGGGTGTTGGGGCCCGGGTTGCCCCCCTAGCTACGCCAATGATTATAGGTATTAAGTTTCTCATCATTAATGAATTATAATAATATAATTTAAAAAACATGTATGAATTGATACTTATATGACCATCTAATAACAATTATGTTAAATTTAAGATCATTCATTTTAGTATCAAATAACTAACCACCCAAAACTATTTTTTCTATTAAACATAGTTTTTATTAAATTATGATTATTCAATTAAAAGTTGAAAAACTACTAATAATATTTTGCATCTTTAATAAAATATATCACATATAAATTATATAATTTTAAGTTTGTGACAAATAAGAAATTAAAAGTATAAATGTATTAAGATAATATAAAATATTTGTTATATAAGATATAATAAATTTAGTATCAACTCATTAATTAATAAATTTATGAAAGTTATTTTATAAAATAAGTACAAGTTTATTAATATTAAATACTTATAAAATGATATTATTTTTGTACTAAACTAATAGGTAAGGATAAAATGGTCATATTTTTTAGTACTTAAGTGTAAAATAATATTCTAAAGTTATAAAGGGGTAAAGTAACACTAATTAATAGTATAAGGGGGTAAAGTCATATAATGAAGAATATAATTGGATAAAGTGATATTGAAGGAAAATATAGGGGTACAAAGTGCGATTAACCTAAAAGAAAAGTGGTTTCTGAATTTATGAAGGTCATGCACATTGCTCTCCGTGGTATTATTTGTCCAAACGTTCTTTTTCAGCGAAATAAAAGAAAAAATGATTTTTTTTGCAAGTGGATTTGAATGATGAATGAAATTTTCCCTTGTTTTCAAAAATAAAAAATGATGAAATCTAAAAGAAAAAATAATCAAAATGGTTGAACTATAAGAGGGGTTATCTACTGTGGGACTATCATGACACATTAAGAGGGTAAATTGCATAATTTTTTCTTTTTTACACCAAAAGTTAAGATTTTATTAATTAGGTCAACCGACAATAAAAGTTCAATACATGGAGGTGGATTTGTCCACACAGATGAGTTAGTAAAAGAAAAAGAACTTTTAGCTAACTCATGAGCAATCATATTTCCTCTCCGTCTGAAGAAAGCCACCGAGAAGTTTGGTTCACCATTAAGTAACATACAACATTCATTTAAAATAGCATCATATTCCGATTCCCCACTATCCGCCAAGAGAAGATTATCAATCACCACACCACTTTAGCATCAGATTCGAAAACAACCTGCTTGAATCCCATTCCAAAAATCCAAGAAAGTGCTTCTCTCATCCCAATAAGCTCTGCTTCTCTCACTTAGTATTGTCCAGGAAAATTATTAGTTCTAGCCACAAGAAACTCACCCACATCATTCCTAAGAACCATTCCAATACCTGTACAATTTGAACCACTACTAATAGAAGCATTCACATTACATTTTAAGAATGGAAACGCTGGTTTAATCCTCTGATTATCATCCCCAGCTGCATTAGCCCGATAAGTGTCATCACCATTACATGCTCTAACCACTTTCCATTCATTTAGAACACAATTAGCAGCAATTACCGTTTGAGTTGGCGATATGTGACTTTTGTTCCACAACTCAGAATTTCGTTATCTCCACACATTCCATAAAATCATAGCAGTCTTTGCAACACATATTGAATCCACAGATTGAATCAACTTCTCCAGGAATTCTGCAAAGGATTCCACATTATTCATACAACATTTAATCTCATTCTTCAACCACTAACTTCCCAACACTAATCAAAAACTCACATGTGAAAAAACAGATGCCGATAGTTCTCTAAGTACTTTTGACAGATAACACATCATTGATCCACCAAAATATTTTTCTCGCTAGATTAACTCTAGTATGCATGCAATCTCTACTCAATCTCCACATAAAATGCTTAACTTTTGGTGGAATTTGGAATGACCTTTGATACATGTAAAATATACGTGCATTTAGGAGCTTAAAATGATATATAATTGACACCTTTGCATGTATATTTAGTGTGTTTTACTTGGTTTCCTTAGAAGCTCATGATATTGTGTATTCTTGTAACTTTTTATAGGAAACAGAGCTTAATCGAGAAGATATCAGTTGGAAGGCCCAGATAAGATTGACGAGTGCAAAGAAAAGATCGAAAAGACGAACCAGATAAAAACTAGTCACACGGTCGGACCATGTGGGACCACACGACTGTGTGACCTGCCCCTGTGAAGATACATGTCCATGTGAAGTGTTCGGGAGAAAATAGGGACAAAACCAAGCCGCATGGGCCGTGCGACTGACTGTGGTGGATTTTTGTATCTTTTTCCCACTCAAATTAAACTCTACAAGTGATCTCTCTAAGCACCTATATAAAGGACCCAATGGCTGCACGGAAATTCATCCATCCATACAACATACAACACACCAAAATACACAGGAACATAAGAACAAAGGTTTTCTGAGAGAGGAGGGTTAGGTTACGAAGAACACCACGAGGCCTTTCACATCTACGGAAGCACAAGAGCTTCGAAGGCTTGGAAGGAAGATCTATCCTGACAAGAAGGGATTTTCTTTCTTAGTTTAGATCTCTTGTTTGTGCTTAAACGATGTCACAATGTTGATTTCAAGTTTGTCTATGAATTTGTTATCAAGATTTGGCTAATCTTTCGGATCCTAGGGCATAATCAAAACTGTGGATTCATGTCAAATCTTGATTAATTGTTTTTTTAATTGATTCATTTGTTCTATTTAATGAATTCGAGTGCTTATTCTTAATTGCCGATTATCTGATCAATAATTTGCATGTCATACTTGTTAGTCCACAATCTGGGAGGTGAGTTCTAACGAGACAAAAATCGAATTTAGACATAAACAGGGTAATGTATCGGGAGACTACTTTTGTTTGTTGGGAGTACTTCAATTCAAAGATCTTTTGGGAGTTCATAATAGTTGTGATGGATCAAAAGACCTCAATTATTATTACTCTATAGTTTATGCGCCACCCGGGAGGGAGAATAAACTATTTTAGGAATTGAACCCATAGAAACACATGAATTGATTTTGAAACATTAATTGAATTTAATATTGTAGAAGCATGTTGAGATTATGTGCCTAGGGTTGCTTCTCAGTATTTTGTTGAAAATGCTTGTGAGGTTCTAAATTTTTTTCTTTTTATTTTTCAATTTTTATGAAAACTTGAGCTTGATCGCTTCAATAAAATTGGAATACGATGTTATTATATCCTAAGGGTTTCGTAGTCAATCCTTGAGGAATACGACCTTGCTTGCCATTTTTCTATAAACTACACTGTACACTTGCAGTTGTAAGATCCAAATTTTTGACGCCGTTGCCGGGGATTGAAAGATTCTACTTTGATATAGTAATAAGTAGATTAATCTTAATTGAAGCTTTTTGTAAATATTTTTATTTCCTTCTTTTTTCGATTTTTTTATTTTTTTTCTTCGGTTCTAACATTATTTTTGTTAAGTGCAAATAGTGCATGATCATGCGTTCTAGATCTACCCAGCTATGATTTGGAAATCGAGAAGACAACAAACCAACTAAGGAAAAGATCTAAAGCAATGGCGGAGGGGACTAATCAAAATGCCGTGAATAACAGAAACAATGAGGAGCGCCCACCTGGGGCGGAATCATATGACCGAATTGTGGAAAGGCCCGCAAGAAGGCTAGTTAGGGACTACTTCCAGCCGGAAGTTAGTCGAACTTATGGGGGTGTGGCCCATCTACCGATCAATTCAAATACCTTTGAACTAAAACCAACATTGATCCAGATGGTCTCACATAAATAATTTAGGGGTAGGATCGTTGAGGATCCAAACGCGCATCTGACACAATTCTTAGAAATCGATTTGTTAAGATGAATGATGTTTCTGAGAATATCATTCGATGCCGCCTTTTCTCGTTCTCTCTGCCCGATAAGGCTAAGTGATGGTTATGCTTGCTAACACCACCAGCAGTAGATTGGGCTGAACTAAGTCAATGGTTTTTAGCCAAATACTTTCCCCCTAGTGAAACGCTGCAATTGAAATTTGAAATCGCCCAATTTAGGCAGTTAGATTCAGAACCATTATATGAGGCATGGGATAGACTCCGAGAATTGCTAAGGAAGTGTCCTCAACATGGATGTTGGGAAATTTATTGTTTAGATTTAGATGAATGCCATGTAAAACTTAGACTAGAAAGTTGGCACCCCGTTTTCCTTGTAATTTGCATTATAATAGATAGGGTTGTACGAGCTGAGTCAAGTCAGCTATATCTGGATATACAAGAAGTCAACTGAAGACTGAAATGGAGACTCCTCTGTGAAACAACTGAAGGAGTATCAGCTGAGATACATCTGTATGAAGTGTCAGTCAATTCAACTCAAGAAGCCAAGTCAAGTTGAAGTGACAGATGAGTCTTTCAATCATTGGAGCATTTCAAGTCACCCGGGAAAAGGCAAAATGCAAAGAGGAGTTAACTAAAAGAATCCGTTGCATAGAAGTCAAGAATATTACCTAAACAAGTAATACTTCCATCTTTGTCATGTCTTAAAGTGCTCGATCCCGAAAGCGTGCAAAAGGAATAAACCAATGGGAAGACCGCACCTCGCGTCGGACTAAAAAGTCGAACACTCACTTAATACGAAGAAATGTCAATATCAAGGATCGCAACAAGACAAGCCAACGAACACAAAGTGACTTTTGAAAATCAGCCTATCTCTTCAACGGGCGATTTTTGAAAGTTCACTATAAAAGGTTGAGGAATCACTTTGAGAAAAGGTTACCTTGCATACCTAAACCACGAACATTCAAGCATTTATTCAAACTGTAACCTGCAATATATTCTCAAGTTATTCAAGCAAAAATCCTCAAGCCTAACTTTCGAAGGAAATCGATCCAACACCAAGCTGTGAAGGAAAGACAACTTCAAACTGTTGAAGAGGAAACTTTTGAAGAATCAAAAGGGGTTTACATTGCAAGGAGGATTGTAGAAAGGTTCAAGGTCGAACCAGTCTCAAGTTATTGGAGGGCTTCGTGATCAAATCCAAGAAGCTTGAGCAAGTGAGTTTGAAGTAAGGCAAAGCTGCCCCGTGAAGAAGCCGAGTCGGACGAGAAGACAAAAGATATGATCAAGGCATCTCCGGACCGAGTCCCAAAGGATCAAGTCACCGTGTGATCAAGACTTGTATCTGACCGATAACCACTCTGTACTCGATCAATACTTAGTGGATTCCTCCAGAAGTTGGAGAAGAGAGGAGTAGAATAATTACCCCATCTTCGAACCTCTATAAAAATTATTGTGCCATTTACATTTCAGCATCTTTACAACCAACTTAAACCAAACTTAAGGGTGTTAAGTCTTCAAAGTGCAAAACCAAGTGAAAAAATCTTATCACAAACTTAAGGGTGTTAAGGTTTAGCTTATCACAACCAAGTTAAGGTTTAGCCAAACAAATGAGTTATTCTATCAACAACTCAATCGAAATCCGCTGTGAGTGGCTAACTCTGGGGTTAACTAACCTAGTCATTCCTCAAGGACTTAGCTTGTGTATTTAACTCGTATTATTTTAAAAGGACTAAAATCGAAAAGTTGGTAAGGTTTATTCAACCCCCTTCTAAACCTTACTTACACCCATTGGGACCTACAAGTGGTATCGAGTGGTTGGTTCATTGAGCCTTCCGCACCGTTCTTGAACTAGATCTCCAATCCTTCAAAGAAGTTTTTAACACTTGTTCTTTCAAAAGCCTTTTTTTAAAAAAAAAAAAACAAAGAAATTTATTCTCATGGAAGCAAATTTGACACGCATTCCTATGTTCACCATTGAAGAATTTGATGACCGGAAAATACATATGCGAGGCTCATCTATCGACTTTACATGATGAGATGTTGATAATGATAGAAGATGGGCCACTTTGCAAATAATGAAGGTGAACACAAACAAGGAGAGAGAGTGCTGCGGTGAAGGAGAAAAGAGGTCTTGCTCTAGATCCGGCTATGGTTGAAAAACAAGAGTGAATGGACAAATGATGACAAAAAAAATACAACCTAGACAATGTTGCCAAGGATATACTTTACAAGACTCGGACAAAACCATGTTCAACAAAGTCAAATCTTGCAAGACAACCAAAGAAATCTGGGATAAACTAACCTTAATTTGTGAAGGACCAGAGCAAATTAAGGAAAACAAATTATCTGTTGTTGTTCAAAAATTTGAAAACTTTAAAATGTTTGCAGGTGAGACAATGGATCAGCTGGATGCTAGATTCACCAAATTACAAATGAGCTCTCAAAGACTTGGCAAAGAATACATGAAGAAGAGATGTGTATGAAGATTCTAAGGAGTCTCCCAAATTGAATGGGAAATGAAGACCATGGCTCTAAGGCACTCTATGAACTTATCAAAAACATCTAATCATGAACTATTCTCGGATCTCAAAGCTTATGAATTTGAACCGAGAAGAAAAGATCAAGAGGAGACAACAGTACCCAAAACCGCACTCACTCATAGTTAAGGAAGGGAAGAGAGCGAGACCAAATAAATCACGACCACCAAGAGAGATTACCCCGATGGTTAAAAGATTCAACAAGTTCTTCAACAAGAACTACAAAAGAAATAAAGGTGAATCCTCCGAAGACATTGGCTCCTCCAAGTCAAGGGAAGATAGGCCACCAAAGAGAGCCGAGTATCAAAAGGTCGAATATCAAAGAGTGGCAACCCAAGAAATGAGAGAGCTAACCAAAAAGTTGAAAACCCGTGTTGGAATTGCGAGACAACCAAGACACTTTGCTATTGATCATCCATATCCTGTAGTCAATAAATACAGAATGAAGAATAAAGAAGAGTCTTGAGAGAAAGAAGACAATAAAAGAAAAGGGCAATGTTGGTTGCCGAGATCTTTGAAACAACTAAGTCAAAAGAAGCGCGAGACTTCGAGAGAGTAGTGAAGTGACTACTCAAGTGACTCGAAGAAAGAAGCCTTAATCTGCAATGGCCAAAGAACAAGACCAACCCGACCAAGAAGATGAGGTACACTCTAACTCATCTCACTTAAATTCTAGTGATAGTGATTGTGACACACACACTTCATCACCCACTAATCTTTATGATTCATTAGGAAAATGATGAAAGTTTTTGAGCACATTAAGTCCTCACACACACTATTAAATGAGGAAAACAGCCAGCTCAAAAGCCAAAACTCACAGCTTGACTAAGGAACGGAGTTCTCTAAGTCACATAGCGGATGAAAACAAAGAGCTAAAGGCTGAAAATGCTAAACTAATAGCAGAAATAGCTGCTATAGAAAAGATGGAAAATGATCTCAAAAATGTGATTGCTTCATTTACAAAGGCATTTAAATCATTGGATGACCTTATTATGAGCCAAAAAGAATGTGGAGATAAGACAAACATATAATTCAATTCCTTTGTGCACAGTCAAACTCCCAGAGTGATCTTGGAAAAATGATCTTCAAGTAATGAAGCATCTCAAAAATCCAAGACACCAAATGTTGCACACACATTCATTCCAAAGCACAACCACAAACAAACTGGCATTGGATATAAAGGAAAAGGAAAACAACGAGTTGAGTATGCTGAGAGGACAGCTGAGAAGAAATCCAGCAGAGTGCCTCAGCAAACTCCAAACAGGAAACACTCTGTGAAGAAAAAACAGAGCTACCAGAGACCCTAGAAGTTCTATCAAAGAAACACATATGATGGGAATGGTAGAAATTACCCAAGCCAAGCTGATTGGAATAATGTGAAATATCAACAAAGACCTATGGAATATATGCCAAAATGGCAAAGACCTAGAACTCAGCAAAGGTCATTCCAAAGGAAAAAAATCTATCATCAGCACACATATGCACCCAAGCACTACACTCACAAATATCACAACTACCCAAAGAAGGCAATTGCTATAACTCACACACAGGCATACAGACAAAAGAGACAGCTGTATGAACCTAAAGCCCCCAAGCAATTTGCCAAACTGAATTATGATTATGGCACAGATAGATGGCAACCTCTTAGAGTCAAATCATTTGTCTATATGTTGGTTGGATCATCTTACAGTACTAACCCCTCAGGACCAAGACAAGTATGGGTACCTAAAAACTAATTTCCTTGATTGCAGGTTCAAGGAACAACTGAGTGCCAAGGAACCTGGTACATGGATAGTGGCTGTTCCAGACACATGACAAGAAAACAAGAAAAATCTATCAAAATTCAAGGAGATTAGAGGCGCAAAAGTCATATTTGGAAGAAATGAAGCTCCAGGGGAAATAAGAGGCACTGGATCCATCAAGAAAAATGGATTAGAAATCACAGATGTTGCATACGTTGAAGGACTCAACTTCAACCTATAAAGCATCAGCCAATTCTGTGACAAGGGTGTTAATGTTGGATTCAATATGGGAGTGTGCTAAATCAAAGACACTGAATCAAATGAAGTAGTGTTGCAAGGATCCAGACAAAAGAATATGTTTGTGGTAGATTGGTCGACTGCCACACCAAACACTTGTTTGTTAGCAAAGAGTACAACCGAATCAAGTTGGCAGTGGCACAAGAAGCTGAGTCACTTGAACTTCAAAACAATTAACAAGCTTGCAAGGAGTCATCTTGTAGAAGGACTACCAGACTCAGTGTACAAGAAAGAAAGTGTTTGTGATGCATGCCAGATGGGAAAGCAAATCAAATCATCATTCAAAGAGAAGTCAAGTCCATCTTCAACAAGGATATTGCATCATTACATATGGACTTATTTGGTCCAAATTGAGCCAACCAAAGATAAGTGGAAAGAAGTACACTCTAGTAGTGGTGGATGATTATTCAAGATATACATGGACAATCTTCATGTGTAAAAAGAAGGAAACTTTGCAAAAGTTACCTCAACTGATGAAAAGAGTTCAAAATGAGAAGAGTCAAACAATTATTAAGATAAGATCTGATAGAGGAACTGAGTTTGTCAATGGAATAATAACTCAGTATTGGGTCGAAAATGGTATTGCTCATGAATTATCAGCAGCAAGGACTCCACAAATGAAATGGAGTAGCAGAAAGAAGAAAAACAGAACTCTCAAGGAAGGCTCGCAAGGACCATGTTAGGCTGACGGGACTACCTAAAAGATTTTGGGTTGAAGCCATCAACACTGCATCTGTACTCAAAATAGATGCATGATAAATAGACAGCTGACAAAGACTCCCTATGAGATTTGGACAGGGAGAAAGCCAAATGTTGCATATTTTAGAATATTTGGATGTAAATGTTTTATCCACAACAATGGAAAAGATAATCTGAAGGCTTTTGATGATAAAGCTGATGAAGGTATCTTCTTGGGATACTCAAATTTGAAGTAAAGCCTACAGAGTCTTTGAACAAGAGGGCAATGATCACGAAAGAATCTATCCATGTGGCTTTTGATGAACCTAATGTAAATGGAGAAGACATTGAGGAGTTAGCTGATAAGCTGAATCAACCAACTATGCGAAAAGTCCCTATGTTGAAGCCGAAGGCTAGAGCAATCAATCAAGATGAAGGTGAAATAGCTGAATCTTAAAGACAGCTGGAAAATCTGCAGCCTGTGATGATGAGAGTCTTGCTCAAGGCAACATAGTAAAGATGATCGAACCCATCCGACTTACTCCAACCTCGATGTGAGATGGCCGAGAGACCATCCACGAGCTAGTCATTGGAGATGTAAGAGATGGTGTAAGAACCAGATCCAGAGCTCAACAAGAAGCTATGTTCACTTGTTTTATTTGCCAGATAGAGACAAAAGATGTGTCCCAAGTATTGGATGATACACATTGGATTCAAGCCATGCAAGAAGAGCTGAATCAGTTTAAAAGATATAAAGTATGAGAACTGGTACAAAGACCAACCCATCAAAATGTCATTGGCACAAAATGGGTATTCAGAAACAAAATGAATGAGGAAGGTTCTGTGGTAAGGAACAAAGCAAGATTGGTAGCCAAAGGGTATTGCCAAGAAGAATGAATAGATTTTGATGAAACATTTGCTCCTGTTGCAAGATTAGAAGCAATAAGGATGTTTCTTGCCTATGCTGCTCACAAGAACTTCACTGTATATCAAATGGATGTGAAAAGTGCATTCCTAAATGGATTGTTGGAAGAAGAAGTCTATGTTGAGCAACCTCCAGGTTTTGAGCAAAAGACTCTTGGAGATAAGGTGTATAAGCTCAAGAGAGCTTTATATGGATTGAAACAGGCACCTAGAGCATGATATGATACATTATCTCAATTTCTGACAGATAATGGATTCACCAAAGGTTAAAGTAGACAGAACACTCTTCAGAATTCAAGATGGAGAGAGTACACTGCTTGTTCAAATATATGTGGATGATATCATTTTTGGATCCACAAACAAAGATCTGTGTGATAAATTCTCAAACCTCATGCAAGGCAAATTTGAAATGAGCATGATGGGAGAACTGACATTCTTTCTAGGACTTCAAGTAAAATAGCTAAAGGATGGAACCTTCATAAGTCGACAAAGTATACCAGAGATTTAATGAAGAAATTTGGTATGGAAGAGAAGTCTTCTGTAAAAATACCAATGAATACATCAGTCAAGATGGATATGGATACAGATGGTAAGCCTGTGGATTAAACCAGATACAAAACACTTATTGGATCACTGCTCTATCTCACAGCAAGCAGGCCAGACATCACATTTGCTGTAGGTGTATGTGCAAGATTTCAATCTGATCCAAAAGAAAGCCATATGGCTGCAGCTAAGAGGATCCTAAGATATTTGAAGGTATGTGAGGAAGTAGGCTTATGGTATCCAAAGGAAGGTGGTTTCAAACTTATTGGTTATTCAGACTCTGACTATGTTGGATGTAGAGTTGACAGGAAGAGTACTTCAAGTACATGTCAAATGCTTGGAAATAGACTGGTTTCCTGGTTTAGCAAGAAGCAAAACTCAATAGCCACATCTACAAAAGAATAATACATAGTCATGCGGCAATTGTTGTGCCAAGTCTTATGGATGAGACAACAACTGAGAGATTATGATGTTGAAGAAAAGGAGATTCCAATTATGTGTGATAACACAAGTGCTATTGCAATCACTCAAAATCTTGTGTTGCATTCTAGAACAAAAGCACATTGATGTCAGATATCATTTCATAAGAGATCATGTTGAAAAGAAAGACATCACCTTGGAATACATCTCAACTGATAAACAGTTAGCTGACATATTCACAAAGCCATTGTGTGAATCAAGATTTGAAGAGCTCAAACATGAGCTAGGGTTAATTGAGCTGAGTTGACACTCAGAACACTCAATGAGAAGAGATGAAACATGATAAGATGAAAACGAAACAGATCTTATAAATTAGCCAAGTGAATCAGCCGTATCGGAAAGTCAGTTGTATCGAGTTAGCTGACAACTAAGTCACCATACGAAAGGAGAGAAGAAGAGTTAAACCATTTGTGTAATAAGCTAAGTCATTTATGAGCTAAGTGACAAAAATGCAGTCATTTTTAATAAGCGGGAATGTTTTTAAGGATGACATCAGCGTAATAATGACAAGCATATGATTGGATATAAATGCTGCCCGCGATTAAATACGGCAATTAAATGTTAATCGGCGTGATAAATCTGAGCCGTTTATTTTGATCAAAATTTCAAAAACCGAAAGCACGTCCTTTCATAACCCCTTATATACCCATTTGTTCAGTTTTTCTCACTTCAAAAACTGTCCATCTCTCCAAAGCAAGAAAGCAAGTATCTTTTCTCTCAAAACCCTACCAATCTTCAGAGCAAGTTCGTCAAGTTTTGTTCGACAAAATCACTGAAATGGCACCAACACATGATTTTACTAAACTCACGAAGCAAATCCACACCGGATTAACCATGGATTTTGAAAGAATGTTGAAGCAGGGTTCCGATGAAACCCTGGTGAAGAAGATAGCCGATACGATCGAGAAATCCGGGTTGAAAGCCTTTATGACGATGGAATATCCTATGACATACGTAGAAGAGGTCGCTCAGTTCTACATGAATGCCGAGGTGCAGGACGAAGGGATTAAGTCCTCTGTCCACCGCAAGGACATCCTAATCACTGCAAAGGACCTTGCGGAGCACCGTTTATTGCCGTCGGAGGGCATGCCGGAGATTTATGAAGCAGGCGTAGATTTTGTCGCTGCATGGAAGGAAGTGGCCAAACCTGAGTGTGCTGCGAAAATTTTCTACACAGCTGAGAAGAAGCTGCTGAAGGAGGACTATTATAAACTTATGGACATTGTTGCCAAATGTGTAGACATGAAATTTGGAAGCTTTAATCAGCTGTCCAAAACCAAGTTGATCGTCATGGCTGCGATCATGGAGGAGAAGAAGGTCAATCGGGTAAATCGTCTACATCGACTGCTGCTAGAATGTTGCTAATAAATCCTTCAAGGACGATGGGTCATTTGGGGGAATTGGCCACTTGATGGAGGTGAAGGGTGTTCCCATTCGACATGGAAAATCATTCCATGTTAACAAGAAGATGTTTGAGCTAACTTGTCTCTGACCCGGAAGAGAGCTTACGCCAAACGGGGCGGACACTTGTGAGGGGAATCGGTGCCCCGAGAAATAGTCATTACCTTCCCTCCGAAAGAAGAAAGTTGCCCATGCGGTGAAGAAGAAGAAGAAAGCCCTGCGCAGCAAAGAAAAAGAAAGATGCACCTACCCTGCCACCCGCCCTGTGTGTCTCCCCCTGCGCAGCGGTGGAGAAGGAATCTTTAATACCTTCTCCGAGGAATAAAGAAGAATAGGACTGCCAAGGTGAGAAAGGCAGCGCCCTCTAAGGTAATTCCAAAGTCCTTTACCTTCGAGGAACCGGAGGAAGTAGAACCGGACATTCCCCACAGTAAACACTAAGAGAAGAAGACTTACCAAACGTTCGAGCTTGAGAAAAGACAAAGTCCGCAACCCAACAATGAAAAGATCTCTCGAGATCACTGGAGAAGTTCGGTCTCCAAAAGTGATTGATGAAACAACCAAGTCTGCTGAGGTCGATCATCAGAGGCACATCGAAGGCCCAGATGTGGACATAACAATTGAGGAATAAGAAGTAGCTGAGACAATAGAATCCCCTGTCGACAGGATCGTATATCCACTGCGGCGAGACGCTGCGAGGACGAAGAAAAGCGTGAGCATGCTACCCACCATTCACGAAAAGGAAGGGCAACAAGGAGAGGATGAGGATGATGATGTAATCATATGCCCTCCACTGTACCCAGACATCCAAAATCGTCTAAGAACATGTAGGACATGGAAGTTGTGTCACTCTAGGGTGCAGTTTGAACACCCAGAGTTCATTGATGAGGAAGAGGAACTCTTCAAGTTTCCCGAAGTTGATACAGTGCTGCAAGCTCTAGATGAGGATAACTATATCAATATACTGCAGATTCGGAAGGAAAACGAACAAGCGAGAGCATCTGAGGAAGCAGAGGCGCGTGAGAAAGCCAACATCTGTCCTCTTACTAGAACCACTGATCACACTCATCCGCATATAGATGTGTTTTCAGGAAGTGATGAGGACTTGGATCATGCTGCTGCGACGGAGGAGATAGAAATGCAGCAAGCCATGCGGGAATGTAGGATGATGCATGAGCAACAACTGACAGAAGGACCTAGAGAGTCCTCCAAATCTCAGCTGGAAATTGATCCGTTGGGATTACAACAAATTGCCACCGTTATTGCTGCAACCACTTCCCCAGTTCACTCAGAAGATGGATCTAGGGAAATTGCCGATGAAACTGGAAACTTGGGGACCCAAGTCCAGCCAACCCCTATTGAAGGTGTCTTACCACCTGCCCCCACGACTGAACACTCACAGGAAAAAGCCGAGTCCGGAGCGGAGTGACCCCAACATAAGTCACCCGGTGGTGTGCCACCGATGGGGAACTCCTCCACTATAGCTAGGTCGGAGGATCTGCAGCTTGACTCCACCATGAATCTAGGAGGCGAAGTGGAGAAGGAACAGAAAAGGAAACACAATAAGTTGTCACTTGTGCTCGGACGATTGAATCTGTCTCACCAAGTGCCAACTACTCTGCAGTTGAGGACGCTGCGATGCAACGAGGCACATGATGGTTCTGCCCCGAGAGTTAACACTGGGGCAATGAAAGTGCAATCCACGGAGTTGAGACTCCTGTGGATGCCATCTATGAGAAGACCCTAAGACAAACTGCGCTGTCGAAGGGATTGTCTGAGCCCCGCGATTGAGGCTGAGACCGCATGAGGTAATGAAGGCCTAAGGGAGCTTGAGACTTCCCTAGGTAAAAATCAAGGAGATAAGAGCATTCCTCGGGCCGTAATTGCTGATTCGAGGAGGAAATCGTGCTCTTCATAACTCCCAGGATGACCCTGATACAACATTCCCGGATCCGAGATGAAGGGTTGAGTCTACCCCAACTACATCAAAAACAGACTCGGTAGGATGTTCTACCTAAGACGAGTAAGCCAAACTTCAATGCTTTGCCGACAAACATTTAATTTTGATGATGAGCCAAACCTTAATGACTCATCATCTTCCGATGACACTTGATGGTGCGGTGAGGAACAACAAATTCATTTAGCGAGATCTCATCGAGGCCAAAGAAGTTTGTTAAGACAACAGGATCGATCAACCGCCAACCCTTACACCAAGGCCCACTGAAACCGAATCATCTGCGCATGCTCCCCAAGTCAGCCGCAGCGAGACTCCACTCAACTAGACACATCACATACATGAGTTACGGAGGAATATATACCATATGTTCGTGATGATGCATTTGAAGAAACATTTCCCTTTTCTATTGAGCTACGATCTTGATGAAGAAATAGCTCGAAGCAAGACGGCAACGTTTCAACGTCGGACTGACCGATTATTCCCACGATACTATCGTCCCAAAGAGATTTGATTTTGATGCGGCTTGGCGCCACCGAGACCGAGGTGATAGGCGAGGTAATGCGGGAGGTCTTCAAGATAATCCTTGCGAGATTGAGAAGATAGAACGGCACCAAGCCACATTGGATATGCAATCGACAACAGGATGCAACTCTCACAAATTGATCTGCGTGGAATAGTGATTAGAATCGAGGAATGGTGTAAACAAAGAAATAAGACTTGAACAAGTCGATATTTCAAGGCATTGTACAACAAAATGTTGATCCGGAGCACGATAATGCTTGACATGAAGAGGAGGATGCAAGAAAATATTGATAGAATGCATGCCTCCCACACCACCAAATGGAATCCTGCGACAATTATATCGAAAAGAACTTCTGCGTAGAGTGAGAATATGAATGAAAAGTTCAGACCTTCTTATGGATGAAATGAAGTCGTGGCAGCCGAATCCAAAGCCACTCGCTCGAGTTTCGTACATCATACTCCGCAATGGACTCCAAGCAAAACTCGCCTATCGGCCGCCTAGATTTCATGCTTGCCGGCATGTTCCCGGGGTTCCTCTCCTTTGATGATGCGAAAAAGGGGAAGAGGAATACCAAGACATTAAAAGGGTCGAAGTGGAGAAAGAAAAGGTCGCACCTATTGAGAAGAAGAAGAAAACAAATTGAAGAACATAAGAAAAAAAAAGGAAAAGATTGAGGAAGGTTCAAAAGATACAACTATAATGTTTTTCAAACCCTCAACAAGGCCTTGTCACAAAAATGACATAATCAACAAACTTCCAGTAAGTCTGCCGCTCCAACACTCTGTTGTACCTATATCTGAGAAGAGAAAAATCATAGAAGCAGGGATGAAGGAGGTCGAAAGAAAAATGGATGCCCGTGCGATGGAAATATTGAAACAATACGGAGGCATTCCTGCGAAAAAGACACGATGCCATTCCGCATTTATGGAGACGAGCCACGATCAGTGGAAGAATTCAAAATGCTTGAATCCGAGGCATACTTCAAAAATATGTCCATAGCCCAAGCCTGGGACTTGTATTGGGAGAAGGGTCTAAAGCTATGTGAAGAAGCTGACAGACAGCAGACTACTAGCAGTCACTCTGCTGGAAACAAAAAGACTCCAGTACAATATACACCCAGAGGAAGAGGAAGGAGTGGTAGAGGCAGAGGTTTTCAACCTAGACCTCTACCCAAAAATATTGAATATGTAGTTTCGGGCAAGAAGGGACGGATCTCATCAATGATATGACGAAGTAGCCAACCGGGAAGTGGCTAGGAAGAATCTTGACTATGTCAAAAAATTGAAGAAAAAAAACAAAAGACAAGATCACCATTTGTGGGAAGAAAGGTAAGAAAGAAAGAGAAGAGACGATGTTGCAAAGAGAGCATACGAGAAAAAAAAAGTAGTCAAGATGAAAAGAAGAAAAGAGACCAGGAGGGGCACAGAAGAAGAAGAAATAAGGAGGCAACAAAAGGAGATGAAGTGTTGATGTTCACCCCTTCATGTATTTTACTATTGTAAATACATATGTATGTAAGTCTTCTGTATGATGAATAAAAGTTGTGAATTTCTATATTTGCGAGAGATATACCGCTATGTTTGCTATGATACACATTGTAAACAACTTTGTAAAGGACAAGAATGTTATGGTCAATAAAAAGATTGATTCTATGAATACATTCTCTGTTTCTACATTGTCTCAGTATGTATCTTTTGATGCTTACATTTTGTATATATATTTTAAGTTTTGGCATCATCAAAAGGGGGAAATTGTTGTGAAATTTATTGTTTATATTTTGATGAATGCCATGTAAAACTTAGACTAGAAAGTTGGCACCCCATTTTCCTTGTAATTTGCATTATAATAGATAGGGTTATCTGAGCCGAGTGAAGTCGGCTATGCTGGATATACAAGAAGTCAATCAAGATCGAAATGGAGACTCATTGTGAAACAACCGAGTATGGCAAGGAGGAGAAGTCAAGAACTCGACTAAAGGAGTATCACCGAGATACAAACTGTATGAAGTGTCACCAAGTCAACTCAAGAAGCCAAGTCAAGTTGAAGTGATAGATGAGTCTTTCAATCATTGGAGCGAGCTCAAGTCACCTGGGGAAAAGGCAAACGCAAAGAGAGTTAATCGAAAAGAATCAGTTGCACAAAAGTCAAGAATATTACCTAAACAAGTAATACTTCCATGCTGCCATGTCTTAAAGTGCTCGATTCGGGGGAAACACTGCACCTCGTGCAAAAGTAATAAACCAATGGGAAACACTGCACCTCGTGTCAGACTATGAAAAGATGAACACTCACTTAATACGAGGAAATGTCAGTATCAAGGACTGCAATAAGACAAGCCAACGAACACAAAGTGACTTTTGAAAATTAGCCTATCTCTTTAACGAGCAGATTTTTGAGAGTTCACTATAAAAGGCTGAGGAATCACTTTGAGAAAAGGTTACCTTGCATACCTGAACCACGAACATTCAAGAATTTATTCAAACTGTAACCTGCAATATATTCTCAAGTTATTCAAGCAAAAATCCTCCAGCCTAACTTTCGAAGGAAATCGATCCAACACCAAGCTGTGAAGGAAAGACAACTTCAAACTTTGAAGAGGAAACTTTTAAAGAATCAAAAGGGGTCTACATTCCAAGGAGGATTGTAGAAAGGTTCAAGGTCGAACCCGTCTCAAGTTATTGGAGGGCTTCGTGATCAAATCCATGAAGCTTGAGCAAGTGAGTAAGTAGCAAAGCGCACGCCCTGTGAAGAAGCTAAGTCGGACGAGAAGCGGTGTGTGACCAAGGTATCTCAGGCATCGAGTCCCAAAGGATCAAGTCACCGTGTGTGATCAAGACTTGTATCGGGTGATAACCACTCTGACTCTAATCAATACTTAGTGGATTTCTCCGGGGGAGTTGGTGAAGAGAGGAGTAGAAGAATTACCCCATCTTCGAACCTCTACAAAAATTATTGTGTCATTTACATTTCATCATCTTTACTTCTACACATTATTTTATATCTCACGATAACTGCTATCCAACCGATAATTAACAAAGTGCTAAAATCAAGTGTTAAAACAAACTTAAACCAAACTTAAGGGTGTTAAGTCTTCCAATGAAAAAATCTTATCACAACCAAGTTAAGGTTTAACCTAAACAATCGAGTATTCTATCAACAAATTTCAATCGAGTGCGTTGAGTGGCTAACTCTGTTTGGTTAACTAACCTAGTTGTCCCTCAAGGACTTAGTCAGTGTATTTAACTCTGTATTATTTTAAAAGGACTAAAATCGAAAAGTTGGTAAGGTTTATTCAACCCCCTTCTAAACTTTACTTTCACCTCTTAGGACCTACAATGGATATCCCAACTACCAACAAAGTTCAATATTTTATAATAGTTTAAGTGGCAATACTAAAACTATTATAGATGTTGTATCCGGGGGTGCAATCGCTAGGGAAATATCCAGGAGGACGACTAGAATCTGTTAGAGGAGATGGCAAATAATAGTTACCAATGGCCACTCGAGAGATCCGATGATAGACATGTTGCAGAAGTTTAGGATGAGGATAAAATAACCATGCTCACAGAACAAATATCCATGCTAAGTATGAAACTGGATGCGATACGGCAAGGAACTTCAAGATAGTCAGCAGTTGTTGTGGAAGAAGCAAATTTTGTGCTTTACCAAGGCTACAACAACTACAGAAATACTCAGTCACAATCATACTATAATCCGGGGCTGCAACACTTGCGACCACTTCCAGGTTCAGATATGAGCAATCAAAGTAGAACACAGTCAAAGGAACAAAAACCATCTCTAGAAGAGATGTGAGCTCATTCATCGGGGAAACTCGAGCTCAACTAAACCAGAATGAAACCAAGATAGACATAATCGAGGATCAGGTAACTCAATTAAATACTAACATGAATGATTGATTGAAATCTTTGAAAAAACAGGTGGGACAAATTGTTACATCAATAAGCAGCCAACACCAAAAAGGTAAAATCCCAAAAGATACGAGGATAGATCCGGGAGAACAGTGCCAATCCATTCATCTGAGGAGTGGAACAGGTTATGAAGGTCCACAAATACCAATTGAACAAGAAGTAGAAGAGGAAACAATCGAGGAGCAGGATACAACAGTGGAAGCTGCACCACTACTAGTGGAAAAACAAAAGGTAAACTCTGCTCCAACCATTGCAAGAACTGAGGTACCTATTCCTTTTCTGCAAAGGTTTAGAAAAAGAAATTGGATGATCAATTTATTAAATTTCTGGAAATTTTCAAGAAAATTCAAATCAATATACCTTTTGCGGATGCTTTAGAACAAATGCCAAATTATGCTAAATTTCATAAAGATATCATGGCAAAGAAAATAAAGATCTCGAAATATGAAACGGTAAAACTGACAGAGGAGTGCAGTGCAATCATTCAAATGAATTCACCCCAAAAGCTCAAAGATCCTGGGAGTTTCACGATTCCTTGTGTAATAGGGGGTACAACCTTTAATAAAGCGCTATGCGACTTAGGTGCTAGCATTAACTTGATGCAGTTAACAATATTTCAGAAACTGGGATTAGGCGAAGTAAAGCCTACGACAATTACCCTACAATTAGCGGATCGTTCAAGAACATATCCAAAAGGTATGATTGAAGACGTCTTAGTGAAGCGATAAATTTATCTTTCCACTAGCTCTAGGAAGACCATTTTTGGCCACATGTAGAGCATTAATTGATGTGCAAAAAGGTGAACTAACATTGTGAGTAAACGATGGACACATATTATTTTTGATTTATAAAGCTATGAAATTCCATGAAAATATTGAACATTGGAATATGATTGATGTACTAACCCCATGCATGGAGGCTGAGTTTGAATAGGTTGTGATGAAATACGTGTTGGAATGGTGTTTGAGCCACTCACAAGAATCCCAAGGTATGTGTTTTGATATTACTAACAATGAAATTATTGATTTTGTGCTTGCCTTAGAATCAGCGGAGAAGAAATTACCAGAAAAGGTGCGCTGGATAACCCACACGACCGTGTGGACTTACACGGCCAGGCCGTGCGACACCTTACTCCAGACGCACATATGCCACACAACCGTGTGGAAGTACACTGCTAGCCCGTGGGATGCAGTACACCCGATGGACTTCAGCCACATGGCCGTGTAAGATCACACGACCCGACCGTACGACAATGGAATGACTCCCCACACGTCCGTGTGACCTTACACGGCCAGGCCATGCGATCAACTTTCGAAAACAAAAATCCACACGACCATGTGGTGCCACACGACCTGATTGCGCGACACATTTTTTTAGCTGAAAATTCGAAGGACGATCTCCTGGCTTCCCCAGAACTTAAACCTCTTCCGGATCATCTTAAATATGCATTCTTGGGCGACAATGATACCTATCCGGTAATAGTTATTTCTTCCCTTACTGAAAATCAATTGGAAAAACTATTGCAAGTTTTAAGGGAACATAAAACTTCTATTGGATGGTCTATTTCTGATTTAAAAGGTATAAGTCCTTCGATTTGCATGCATAAGATAAGAATGGAAGATGATTGTAAACCTTATGCACAACATCAACATCGACTTAACCCAATTATGCAAGAGAACGTTAAGAAATAAGTTCTTAATGGTTAGATAATGGAATTATATTTGCTATATATCCGATGACAATTGGGTAAGTCCGTACAAGTTGTACCAAAGAAGGAGGGATGACGATAGTAAAAAGTGAAACGATGAAATCTTAGCCACTAGAGTTGTTACATGTTGGTGTATTTGCATTGATTATCATAAGTTAAATGCATCAACTCGTAACGATCACTTCTCCCTCCTCTTTATGGATCAAATGTTAGATTGCCTTGCAAGTTACGAATATTAATGCTTCCCCGTATGCGGGTATTCGGATATAATCGATTGTGATTGCTCCCGAGGACCAAAAAAGATAGCATTTACATGTCTTTATGGTGTTTTTGCATTTCGTAGATTACCATTTGGGCTGTGTAATGCACCCGCAACATTTCAAAGATGTATGATGGCGATATTTCATTAAATGATTGAAAATATAATGGAAGTTTTAATGGATGACTTCACGATTGTTGGTAGTTTGTTTGATCATTGTTTACATAATCTAACCCTTGTTTAGCAAAGGTGCGAGGAGACGAACTTAGTATTAAATTGGGAAAAATATCATTTTATGGTAAAATATGGCATTGTACTTTCGGTCATCGTGTTCCTTCCGCAGTTTAGAAGTTGACCGGGCAAAGGTTGTAGCAATTGAAAAGCTTCCACTCCAAAAAATGAGAAAGCGATGAAGGAGTTTTCTAGGACATGTGGGTTTTTATAGACGCTTTATGTAATACCCAAAGATATAATTTGATAATTATCATCTCCTATGTTATTATTAGTAATATTATAACTTGTATTATTATTAGTCTTAATATGTAATATCCAATGTGGTGTTCGATAGTTATCGTCTTTTTTGTTACTATTGTAATATTGTAATTAAGTGTTATTATTGTCATGCCCCAAACGGGACGCGACAAATGATCCACAACTTAAATACAAAACCAAATAGTCCAGACAAAATCAACGAGAACCCAATGTAACAGTAACAGTCTAAATAGCGGCGGAATAAAATAACAAGTACAATTACAACTTACAAACTACAATCCATAATCCATATTATATCCCGAAAATCAACAAAATATAGCAACTTAAAGTCAAGGGTCCTACGCCTTTCTACAAAATCGAATGGAAAGAAATACAAAAGTCCAACAACAAACACAAGATAAGAGTCCAATCAACAACAAAGAGAAATGGTAAATCCAACACGCAGAGTACAAGGTCTCAATCTAAGGTTAGAAAATAGGTGGGGATGAGACAGAAATCTCAGTGGATGGGGTGATCGTGTGCAAGTGTGGCACAATATATAGTTAATGTGAGAAAATAGTTATATGAAAACGCGTGAGTATGATGCATGAATTCACACACAGTCCACAAGCGTCGTGATAAATATGTTTAAGTAATATACTTATACAGTTCAAGAAAATAGTTCATGGGCACACAGGCACTATGTGATTCGGTCAAGACAGGTAGGATTGCGTACGGAAATGTAATGCCAATCCCATGCAAGGCAAATAATGGTTGCGTACGGAATTGTAGCGCCAACCAAATGGGTCCGATAACTCCGGAATCGTGTGGATCGACAAAATGATTCCTTCGTTCTTCCTTTTTAACTCCCGGGCAGATGGTCCAAGACCGCACCTTATCGCTCCATAGGCAAAAACAAAATCCACAAAGTGGAGCTTGCAAGACTCGGATCTGTCATAATCATGATTATACCTCAAGTACTACGACCCGCTTCCCTTGACACTCCGTCCCCGCCATGGGATTAGGGCGATGGGGCCTAAGAGTGGAATAGCAGCCGAGCTGCCCGCTTCCATCCCCCGACGTATCCATTCTCGACCGTGAGCTCGACACACTAAGTTGACTCAGCAGAAAGTAGTTATAAGTACAGCATACCAACCAGGCAAATGAGTATTATTGATTCAGGGAAGCGATTTAGAACATTTTTGAAAATTCGCGAGTAGCAATTTTGGCGTTGGTGGAGTTTTTGGATGAAGATGATTATCGGAAGGATAAGAAACCTTCGATATGTTGAAAGATTAGGTGGAACATAGGTCCGTTATAGATTCAAAATCGCAAGGCGAGGGAGTCGCTCCGCGATCGGGTATTAATCGGTCAAATTGATCCGATAAGTCAAGGGTTTTTGGGAAAGTAAAATACTTTAATTAAATCTCCAAGTCAGAGGGTCCAGGGCTATTTTAGTAAAAGAAAAAATAATTTGAGTTAGGTCCTTTATAAAAGAAAAATTGTAATTTAGCCCCGTTTTGTAAAAACCAACACTTTTGGGGTTAAAAATTGAATAAATAAATATCCCGACCTTGAAAAATTAAGAGGTCAGTTCCTAAATTCTCCAAATTGTCCAGAGATTCAGGTTTTTAAAATTTTGAGGTCGAGATTTTGTAAAATTCTCACATTGGCCCCAAATTTGTAAAAATTGTTAATTCGGACCTTAAATTTAAAATAATCGGAACTCACAAACCGGAAGGACTTTTAATGTGATTCCAGTTGGAAAATGTCATTACGATTAGTGGGATGTTGGGACAAAAGCAGTTTTTAAAATAAATATGTGTAGGTCCTTTAACTTTTGAAAATATCATTTTTGTTCCATTTTGAAATAATTGTTTTTAAGGCTTTTAGGGGTCCAATTGTCATGAAATTTGAACCTTGGGTCCAAAATATAATTAAGTTATAGGTAAGTTAGTATTTCCAGGTGCATGGGCTGCATAAGTCCTGGAAATTTCATTTGGGTCCTAAAAGTTGGAAATTATTTTTCCACCCACCTTAAAATTGGAAATTGTGAAATAAAAGGATAATTTCACAATTTTTGGATGAGGCTTCTTAGGTCAGCTCCTAATTCAAAAAATATCAAAAATTTGAAGTTAGAAAAATGAGAGAAAAATTAAGGAGAAAAAGAAGCAAATAAGGAAATGAGAAGGACTACACTTTACTTTGTGTAGTAGGTGTTTGGAGACTAGTTGAAGCTTAAAAATTGGAAATTGTGGCTCAACTCCAAAATCACCTAAGGTCAGCCCCTATTTCTCAAAAATGAAATAGGGGTGTTAAAATTTGAAACAATTAGAAAGAAGAAGAAAGAAGGGGTCTAGTACTCAATTCTTACCTTGTAGTCCAAATTCCTCTACTATTTCTTCTTCAAGCTTGAGGTCCTTCTTCAAAAATGTTGTCAAGCTCTAATCTTCAAAGTCTTCTAAATGTACCTCCAAACCAAATTCAAACTTAAGTTAAGAAGGTGGAAGAGATGAATTATGTGATATCAAAAAAGGATTGAAGATAAAATTTCTTACCTTGGTATAGTGATGGTTCGATTTTTATGGAGTATAAGGAGGAAAATGTTGAAATTTTTTTCTAAGGATAGAAGAAGAAAGTAAGAAGAAGAGTAGAGAGAATTTGAGAGTTTTTAGAGAGAAGGAGGAGGATTTTTGCTTGATAGTAAATGTGTTAGATGAAAAATGAGATGAATTTTTGACACAAAAATGGCCATTTGGCCGTCCAAGTAAGAGAGGGAGAGAGGCATTTTTGTTCAAATTTGTGTCTTGCATTTTGCCTCATGCATGGGAGACAATTTGAAGGTCAAAGGTATGGGCAAGACTTGGTTTGAATGGAATGTTGGAAGACTTCCAACACGTTGGCAAAAATATTATTAATGAAATAATATGAGAGATGATGTGTATAATGTTTGAATTAATGGTATAATTATACACAAGATGACTAATATAAGGTGTAGGTGTACAAGAGTTGGATGATATTTTTACTCCAAAAATATCCATGTTGGCATCCACACTAAGGGCAATTTGGTAATTTCATATTTGTTTTTGTCCCAAATTTGATGATAATAGATGAAATATATCAATCTCCAAAATAATTAGTGATTTCCTTGATCACTTATAAGTCTCATGATCACTTAATCTAAATCAAAATCTTAATTCTATAAGGTAAAGTCTCTAAAATAAATAGTCTCTATTCTAAGGTGACTAATAAATACAAAAATAGTAATAATGATCAATCAAGTGATCATAAATGCAAAATAGAATTAATGATGTTCAAGATCACAAGTAATTAAATAAAATGAAATAAAGTACAAAATATATGTATTATTAAAAATTACCCGTCAAAATGACGCGGTAAAATTAGTCGATCAAAAGTATAAACGACAATAAGGATCAACTAATAGCTCGGAAAAAATTGGGGCTTCACATCCTCCCCTCCTTAAAAGAATTTGGTCCCCAAATTCTCTTCAGAATAGTTCTGGATATTGATTCCTCATGTCTTCTTCCATCTCCCACGTTGCGTCTTCGTCTCGGTTGTGGTTCCGCCACACCATTTTAACCATTGGGATTTCTCTCTTACGCAACCTGTCGCACTGGCCGATCAATGATCCGGATCGGCCTCTCGGTGTAGGATAGATTTTCCATTAGAGGAGGAGTATCTCGAGTGATGATATGCTCGGGATCTGGTTGATACTTCTTCAGTCTCGACACGTGGAATACATCGTGCATTCCCGCATATGGTGCTGGTAACTCAAGTCGGTAGGCTAACTTCCCGATCCTCCGTAAAAATCTTGTAAGGTCCAACATATCTCGACTCAACTTGCCTCCCTTTATTCGGATTGATCAATCCTTTCCGTGGTGAGAGTCCGAGAAATACTTCATCTCCGACTTCAAATTCCAAATCCTTTCTTCTCTTGTCCGCGTAACTCTTTTGGCGGCTCAATCGTGCGAATCCGCTCCTTGATCGCTTGACCTTCTCCATGGCCTCTGAACTAAGTCGACCTTTGGAATCAAGGGCGACTTTCATTTCTCTTTCGAGTCCATTGGTCATCAATCTCCTAGTGTAGTGGGGATCTACATTTTCGCCCATATAATGCCTCATAGGGTGCCATCCCAATCGTGGCTTGATAACTCAAGTATTGTAGGCGAACTCGGCTAATGGTAAGTGCGAATCCCAACTTCCTTGAAAATCCAATGTGCAAGCTCGCAAAGATATCTTCAAGGGTTTGAATTGTTCGCCGGATCGTCCATCGGTTTGTGGATGTCTTCTTGTCTTGAAACTTAGCGAGGTACCCAATTCCTCGTGCAAGTACTTCCAAAACTGGAGACAAACCTCGGGTCTCTGTCTCGATACTATGTCGACCGGTACTCCATGCAAATGAATGATTTCTGATATAAGTTTGTGCAAGTTTCGCAAGCTATCGCTTTTCTTGATGGGTAAAAAGTGTGCGATTTAGTGAGTCGGTCTATAACTACCCAAATAAAGCATCATGGCCTCCTCCTCGTCCTTGGTAGATCCGTCATGAAGTCCATTGTTATGTGTTCCCATTTCCACTGGAATTCTCAACGATTGTAGTAAACCGGATGGTCGTTGGTGTTCTCGCTTTTACTCGTTGACAAGTTAAACATCTATCTAAACGAACGAACTCGCTACCTGGTTTTTCATGTTTACCCACCAATAACTCCTTTTCAAATCCTTATACATCTTGTTTCCTCCAAGATGTATAGTGTATTTTGAACGATGTGCCTCTGTTAGGATTTTATTCCTAATCGCTCGTCATTCTCGGTACATACACTCGATTCCGGAATCGATAACTCCATCTTCGTGTACCGAGAATTCGATCTTTCTCCTTTAAGTATCTTCTCCTTCGCTTTTGAAGATGTGTATCTTTCTCTTGTGCTTCTTTGATCTCTTTCAAACAGATCGAGTTTGACCGAAATGTTGGCACATGAAATCGAGTATTGGTTCTCGTCGATTCCAATTGCTCGGCTCTTCTAATGATTCCCACTCTCGAATCATAAGTCCGCCTAAGCTCACCTTTCTCTTAGAGCGTGCCTGCTACGACATTAGCTTTCCTTGGATGGTATTGAATATCAAAGTGATAGTCCTCAATCAACTCCATCCATCTCCGTTGCCTCGTTGAGGTCTTTCTGAGAGAATAGGTACTTCAAGCTCTTATGGTCCGTGAAAACCGTGAATGTTGCTCCGTAGAGATAGTGTCTCCATTTCTTCAATGCGAACACTATTGCTGCCAATTCCAAGTCATGCGTTGGATAATTGGCCTCATACGACTTGAGCTTTCGTGATGCATAAGTGATAACTTTTCCTTCTTGCATGATCACCGCTCCTAGTCCTTCTTTTGATGCATCACTCAGACGACAAAGTTTTCTGTTCCCTTTGGAAGGGCTAAGACTGAGCCGTAGTAAGTCATTTCTTCACTCTTGAAACTTGCCTCGCACTTGTCATTCCACTCAAACTTGACTTGCTTCTGGGTTAGTCGAGTGAGTGGTCCGGCTATCTTGGAAAAATCCTGGATAAATCTTCGATAATATCCAGCTAGTCCTAGGAAACTCCTGATTTCCGTTATAGACTCGGGTTGTTTCCATTCAACCATTGTCCAGACCTTCAAGGATCCACCGCAATCCCAAAGGCCGGATACTATGTGTCCCAAGAACGCGACTTCACTAAGCCAAAATTCGCACTTGCTGAATTTGGCATACAAACTTATGCTCGTAGTATCTCTAAAATGATTTTTAGATGACGTTCGTGCTCTTCTCTCTAGACTTAGAGTATACGAGTATGTCATCAATCAATATCACTACGAATTGATCCAAATAAGGTTGGAAGACTCGATGCATCAGGTCCATAAATGCTTTGGTGCATTCGTCGGACCGAAAGGCATTACTACAAACTCGTAGTGTCCATACCGGGTTTGAAATGCGCTTTGGAAATGTCTTCCTCGCGGATCTTCATTGGTAATATCCTTGTTGTAAGTCAAACTTGAGTACATCGTCGCTCCTTGAAGTTGATCAAATAGTTTGTCTATCCTCGGGAGGGGATATTTGTTCTTGATGGTCACACTATTAAGACCACGATAATTTATACATAGTCTTAATGTGCCCCCTTCTTTTTGACGAACAAAGACAGTGCTCCCCACGGAGACGTACTCGGTCGGATAAATCCCACATCCATCGCTTTTGTAATTGCGTTTTCAACTCCCGTAACTCAAGAGGAGCCATTCTATACGTTGTTCGAAATCGGGGTAGTCCCCCGGCAACACCTCGATGGTGAACTCGACTTCCCTATCCGGAGGGACAAGTGGTGAGTTCTTGTGGAAATACGTCCGTATATTCTCGACACTACAGTACTTGGTTGATTTGTGTCTCAATCTTGGGTTTGTTAATTACAAACGCCAAGTACCCTTGAGCCCCTCTAGTGATCGCCCTCCTCGCTTTCATTGCTGAAATGATTGGGGCAATCTTAACTCGTGCGCTTCCCAAAATTTCCACTTCGGTTTTCCGGTTCACATAGCTTAATGGACTTGTTATGGCAGTCCATTTGTGCATGGTGTGCAGATAACTAGTTTCATCCCCAATATCACGTCGTATTCGGATATAGGTAATAAGATCAAATCGGCAGAAAGTTTATCTCAAAGAATCTTAACTTCGCATGCATTATAGATAATATCTCATTATCCGACTTGCACCCATAGGAATTGACACTTCTAAACATATAGGCATATGTTCCATGCATGCATGCGGTTTGTGTACAAAATGCGGTGCAACAAATGAATGCGTTGATATAGGGTCGAACAATATTTTAGCGTAGTGGTTAGATACTAGAAGCGTACCTTCCACCACATCTATTGCCTCCCGAAGCCTCTTGTCCGGCTAGTGCAAAAGCTCGAGCGGGCACCCTTGCCCGATTACCCTGGCCATTTCCGGTTTACGTGGCTCGCATCCGTTTGGTTTGGTCATTGTACTTTGGGCAATCTTGCACTGGTGCTGATTACTACCACAAAACAAGAAACACCTTCCTTGCTTACGCCAATGATGATGGTTGGCGGTATGTCCCGATTTCTCGGCAATGTGCACACACTTGACCCGCTTTCCTTGTATCTGTCTCTTTCCTTTATCTGTTTTGTTAATCGGTCCCTTCAAACTTAGGGGCGGTTTAGATGGTTGTCCCATAGCCGTCCTCTTAAGACTGCTCGTTCGGTGGCCTATTCTCAGAGAATCATGGCCAATACGGTTCATCCCAACTCAATGCGGAGAGTCGCTTTTTACGCTACCGAATAGGTTGTCGATTCAACAGCCCAACAAAACTGCTTCAAGTTCCGTTTCAATCCTCGAGTGAACTTGTAAAGCTTATCCTCTTGATCGATTGTCCCCAGAGCATACTTGGACAATCGGTGAAATTCGACTTCAGAGCTACATCGGTTCCTTGCCTCAATCTATGGAATTCATTTCGCGCGCTTCTTTCACAACCTATGGAATATACTGCTCATTGAACTCAACCAAGAAATTTTCCCATGTTCGACTACCCGATCCTGTTCCCATCTCCTTTCAACTCGCCCTCCACCTCTAGCAAATTTCCAGCATTTAAATACGGCGAGTGTGACTCTCTGCTCGTCGAGTATTGAAGAGCATTGAAGATATTCTCCAACTTCTCTACCCATTCTTCTCGCTTTCAAATCGTCGGCTCTCCCAAAAAGGCTGGTGGGTCGAATCGCGAAATCGCTCCAACGTGCGATCGTTCGCCTCTCGCGGGTTCGAGCAC
>JABTTQ020000868.1:0-50000 GCA_016081115.2 Rehmannia glutinosa | reverse complement strand
GGGGTTGAGGCTCGCTGTTGCCTCATAAAACCAAGATTTGTTGTAAGGCTTGTGCGGTCAAATTGTCTCCTGCAGCAGGGAGAGAGGCAGTGGTAATCGGAGAGGGTACCCGGTCCCTGGGTACATCATCAACTCCTCGTGGAACGCGACGAGGTCTCCCACGCCCTCGATGTTCGGCCATTCTATATCTTGAAGCATTAGTTGCGATTCATGAGTAAATGAATACAATAATTATTTGCGTAAAGCAAGTTATATCGTAGGGAAAGTAACAACAAAAGTAAGGCGGATCAATCAAAAGTAGAGGAAAGATAAGGAGAGACTAAGGAAAGAACAAATAAGGAAAATCACCAAGAAGAACTAAGTCAAGACAAGTATGACTATGAAATTTCAAAATATGCGTTCTAACTTAGTTCAAATATCAATAAGACGGTTCTATGCCAATTTGAAATCGATTTCACACTTAATGAGTCAAGTCGCAAGATTACCCAAAACACGCATCGAGGGTCCTATCTCGGGTCGCCGGTGTAAGTTTCCACCTTACTAGCCGAGCTCGATACAACTCTAACTCGTCACGCCCCAAACAGACGCGACGAATGATCCACAACTTAAATACAAAACCAAATAGTCCGACAAAATCAACGAACCCAATGTAACAGAGTCTAAATAGCAATGAATAAAATAACAAGTATAATTACAACTTACGATCCTACAATCCATAATCCATATTACATCCCGAAAATCAATAAAATATAGCAACTTAAAGTCAAAGGTCCTACCCCTTTACAAGCGGAATGAAAAGAAATACAAAAGTCCAACAACAAACACAAGATAATAGTCCAATCAACAACAAGGAGAAATGGTAAATCCAACACGCAGAGTACAAGGTCTCAATCCAGACCGGTTCCGCATCTTCAATGAAATCCTCATCTAAGGTTAGAAAATAGGTGGGGATGAGGCGTAATCTCGGTGGATGGGGTGATCGTGTGCAAGTGTGGCGCAATATATAGTTAATGTGAGAAAATCATTATATGAAAACGCGTGAGTATGATGCATCAATTCACACACATCCACAAGCATCGTGATAAATATGTTTAAGTAATATACTTATACAGATTCAAGAAAATAGATTCATGGTCACACATGACACTATGTGATTCATCCAAAGATAGGTAGGATTGCGTGCGGAAATATAATGCCAATCCCATGCAAGGCAAATAATGGTTGCATACGGAATTGTAGCGCCAACCAAACGGGGTCCGATAACTCCGGAATCGTGTGGATCGATAAAGCATTCCTTCGTTCTTCCTTGTAACTCCCGAGCAGATGGTCCAAGATCGCACCTTATCGCTCCATAGGCAAAGACAAAATCCACAAAGTGGAGCTTGCAAGGCTCGGATCGTCATAATCATGATTATACCTCAAGTACTACGACCCGCTTCCCCTCGACACTCCGTCCCCGATTGGGGATTAGGGCGATGGGGCGGGAAGAGTGGAATAGCAGCCGAGCTGCCTTGCCCATCCCCGACATATCCATTCCGATCGTGAGAGCTCGACACACCAAGTTGACTCAGCAGAAAGTAGTTATAAGTATGAAGCAATCAACCAGCAATGAGTATTATTGATTTAGGGAAGCAGTTTAGGAAAATTTTTGAAAATTCGCGAGTAGCAATTTTGGCGTTGGTGGAGTTTTTGGATGAAGATGATTATCGGAAGGATAAGCAACCTTCGATATCTTGAAAGATTAGGTGGAACATAGGTCCCGTTATAGATTCAAAATCGCAAGGCGAGGAAGTCGCTCCGCGATCGGGTATTAATCGGTCAAATTGATCCGATAAGTCAAGGGTTTTTGGGAAAGTAAAATACTTTAATTAAATCTCCAAGTCAGAGGGTCCAGGGCTATTTTAGTAAAAGAGAAAATAATTTGAGTTAGGTCCTTTATAAAAGAAAAATTGCAATTTAGCCCCGTTTTGTAAAAACCAACACTTTTGGGGTTAAAAATTGAATAAATAAATATCCCGACCTTGAAAAATTAAGAGGTCAGTTCCTAAATTCTCCAAATTGTCCAGAGATTCAGGTTTTTAAAATTTTGAGATCGAGATTTTGTAAAATTCTCACATTGGCCCCAAATTTGTAAAAAGTGCCAATTCGGACCTTAAGTTTAAAATAATCGGAACTCACAAACCGGAAGGGCTTTTAATGTGATTCTAGTTGGAAAATGTCATTAAGATTAGTGGGATATAGGGACAAAAGCAGTTTTTAAAATAAATATGTGTAGGTCCTTTAACTTTTGAAAATATCATTTTTGTCCCATTTTGAAATAATTGCCTTTAAGGCTTTTAGGGTCCAATTGTCATGAAATTTGAACCTTGGGTCCAAAATATAATTAAGTTATAGTTAAGTTAGTATTTCCAGGTGCATGGGCTGCATAAGTCCTGGAAATTTCATTTGGGTCCTCAAGTTTAGTATTTTACACATTAGTCCCTCAATTTTAGTAAAATTGTTTTCCAAGCCCTAACCACTTGGATTTTTGGAATACTTTTAAAATATGTCATTCCCAGTACCTTAAGAGTAAAAATTTTAAATTATAAAGTTTAGGTCTGGTGCAGTTTTAAAAATTGCAAAGTAGCCTTTAAACTTTCAAAATTTTACAATCTAGTCCTTGGGCTTTTAAAGGTTGATTTTATTTATCTTAAAACTCTTAAAACTTTATTAAAATGTCCAAAAGTCATTTTTGAACCTGAGTACAGTCCCAAATTTCGAAATTTTCAGAGGGATCCTTTAACTTTTATTTTCTTGCAATTTAGTCCACCAACTTTTCATTTTTACATTTTTAAGTCCAAAATTGAAGTTTAATCAATTATGCTCGACTTTTCCAGGTTATAAGGCATCCAAAACATAGATTTTAAAGATCATACACATGCATGTCCAATACATACAAGAATTCATCAAATAAAACATTAAATTACACATGCATGCACCTAAAATTCAATAAATAGTAATTTTGAGCAACTCTTGAGAATTTTCATGACTTGATACATAAAATTGACATGCAATACATAGATTATATATATCTCAAGACTCATGATCAAATTTTCTACATGCATTTAATCAAAACACCTAAAAGTTAGAAATTATTTTTCCACCCACCTTAAAATTGGAAATTGTGAAATAAAAGGATAATTTCACAATTTTTGGATGAGGCTTCTTAGGTCAGCCCCTAATTCAAAAAATATCAAAAATTTGAAGTTAGAAAAATGAGAGAAAAATTAAGGAGAAAAAGAAGGAAATAAGGAAATGAGAAGGACTACACTTTACCTTGTGTAGTAGATGTTTGGAGACTAGTTGAAGCTTAAAAATTGGAAATTGTGGCTCAACTCCAAAATCACCTAAGGTCAGCCCCTATTTCTCAAAAATGAAAAAGGGGTGTTAAAATTTGAAAAAATTAGAAAGAAGAGGAAAGAAGGGGTCTGGTACTCAATTCTTACCTTGTAGTCCAAATTCCTCTACTATTTCTTCTTCAAGCTTGAGGTCCTTCTTCAAAAATGTTGTCAAGCTCTAATCTTCAAAGTATTCTAAATGTACCTCCAAACCAAATTCAAACTTAAGTTAAGAAGGTGGAAGAGATGAATTATGTGATATCAAAAATGGATTGAAGATAAAATTTCTTACCTTGATATAGTGATGGTTCGATTTTTATGGAGTATAAGGAGGAAAATGTTGAAATTTTTCTAAGTATAGAAGAAGAAAGTAAGAAGAAGAGTAGAGAGAAGTTGGGAGTTTTTAGAGAGAAGGAGGAGGATTTTTGCTTGAGAGTAAATGTGTTAGATGAAAAATGAGATGAAATTTTGACAAAAATGGCCATTTGGCCGTCCAAGTGAGAGAGAGAATTTTTGTTCAAATTTGTGTCTTGCATTTTGCCTCATGCATGGGAGACAATTTGAAGGTCAAAGGTATGGGCAAGACTTGGTTTGAATGGAATGTTGGAAGACTTCCAACATGTTGGCAAAAATATTATTAAAGAAATAATATAAGAGATGATGTGTATAATGTTTGAATTAATGGTATAATTATACACAAGATGACTAATATAAGGTGTAGGTGTACAAGAGTTGGATGATATTTTTACTCCAAAAATATCCATGTTGGCCGTCCACACTAAGGGCAATTTGGTAATTTCATATTTTTTTTTGTCCCAAATTTGATGATAATAGATGAAATATATCAATCTCCAAAATAATTAGTGATTTCCTTGATCACTTATAAGTCTCATGATCACTTAATCTAAATCAAAATCTTAATTCCATAAGGTATAAGTCTCTAAAATAAATAGTCTCTTAAAATTCTAAGGTGATTAATAAATACAAAAATAGTAATAATGATCAATCAAGTGATCATAAATGCAAAATAGAATTAATGATGATCATGATCACAAGTAATTAAATAAAATAAAATAAAGTACAAAATATATGTATTATTAAAAATTACCCGTCAAAATGATGTGGTAAAATTAGTCGATCAAAAGTATAAACGACAATAAGGATCAACTAATAGCTCGGAAAAAATCGGGGCTTCACAATTATTAGTCTTAATAATATTTCTTTTATTATATTAATATAATATTATTGGGCTACAATCAATCCAATTTAATTCAAACTTATTTAATGGATCAGTCATATATTTTGATTTATCAAAGCTCAAAGTCCTTCTAAAAAAGCTCGAGTTTCATTAATTTTGTAATATTTGTTAATGTTATTATTATTATTATTATTATTTTTATTAATTATTTTATACGTTTGCATAAATAATAATAATAATAATAATTAATTTATATTTTTATAATATATATATAGTATAACAATTTATTTTATGTTGAGAAGAGATTTTTATCTGAATTTTAAATACAAACTGATAAGCTTAAATATCACAGGCCTATAGCTAATAACCTCCCCACTATTATTTACAAAAGTTGTACATATACTTATTTACAAAAAAGGGGAATATAATATATATATATATATATATATTTAAAGAGTTTTATCTGATTTATTTTCTTGAACCCGTGTAGATAAGTATTGATCTTCTAGTATCTTAATGATTTTCTCCAACTCCCTACAATCTCTCGGTTGGGAAACAAAAGAGAAAAACCTCCTAATTTCTTTCTTCCCACGATTTATTTAAACCTATCTAGATAAATTATATCTCCTAAAAAATATGGCACAGTTACACCTCAATCTCAATCTCAAACCCACTATGACTAACCTCCATTCTCAGTTACATATTCGAATGGATGAGAAAGCCATATTTTTCTCCTATTTTTCACTTTACGGTTCCATATCCCCTTTTCTTTTGGAGATTGATTCAAACTCACACAAGGGAAACTTCCAGCTTCAACTCTACCCCTCCCCAGATCTCCGATCCTCGAAGTAATTCTACCGGCGGAGGCGTTGGAGTTGGCGCGCGCAAAGTTTCAGGAACTCGCCTCCGCCGCGGTGCTCTCCGACAAATCAATGCGCTGGTCCCGGCGGTGGTTTAAGATTGGATGATGTCAAGCAACCGGTTAGGGATGCGGTTAGAGATTTCTCGTACAATCACATCGACAATTGGTCTGTTTGGATCTACGGAACTACCACTTCTACGTGCCACTCTTCCGCCTATTTTGTAGATGTGAATGATCCAAATCCTGGTGCTGGGATGCGGCTACTTCATGTATTGAGAGATGCCGGAGTTTAGCTTGCTGGAGTTACCGAGAAACAGAGGGTTAACATGTTGAGGCAAAAAAAGTTGCAGACGTGAATGGTGGATTGGTTTTAAGGGCTTGACATTGAGAATTTATTAAAAATGTTGTTGTCAATTCTTTTGGTTTTCCACTGAGCCGTAAACCACAAACCATAGATTCTACATTTTTCTTCAATTTGGTCCTACATAGTTCCAATTTAGTCCAATTCCCATGATAAAGTTTTGACTTCTTTTATTTTCAGTCCCCATAAGTTTCAATTTCACCATTATCCCTAACTCAGTTTTTAGAAAACTTTAATTTAGTCATATTGACCAAATTATACTTTCTGGATTTTTTAATTTAATCCCACAATATTTCAGTTTAGTCCAAAATCTTTATTTAACTATAAAATTCTTTCTTTTAAGCCCCAAAAGTTATATTTTTGATCAATTTTCACATACAAAAAAAAGCCACAAGCTATTTTTATATATATGATTATTTTAACTGGAAATTAGTATTAACTCCCGAGGACTAAATCATGTTAAATCTATGTTGTAGGTGACGAGGAATCGAACAATTAGGTTTTCTACTTTCGATCTCATGCATCTAATACTTGCTATTGAGGTAGGGATTTTTCTTTACACTTTTTAAGTGCGAAGTTTAATTGTCTTTCTTAAATGCGTACTTGTATAATTTGATGAATTTTATACTTGACAATGTGATTATAATTACTAAACTTGATGTGCATATTATATGTGAAGAATTTATGTTTATTTATGTGAAATGACAAAGTATGGCTTCAGCCAATGGTAAAGTAGGCTTCGGCCAAATGACAAAGTATGACTTCGGCCTATGTCAAAGTAGGCTTCGGCCAAATGGCAAAGTATGACTTCGGTCAATGGCAAAGTAGGCTTCGGCCAATGGCAAAGTATATGTGTGGCTTCGGCCAATGGCAAAGTATATGTGTGGCTTCGGCCAATGACAAAGTATATGTGATGGCTTCGGCCAATGGCAAAATATATGTGCTTAAATTTGTTAAATTATGCTAGTATATATTTAATTCGGACAATTAGAATTCCTACTGAGTATGTGTTACTCACCCCTATTATTTAAACTATTTTCAGATTAAATGGGTGGATGCACAGTCGATGATGGGGATAGCCGAAGACTTTACACTTTACTTATTTAAATTTCTTTTGAATTGTTGACTGGTTCCCAAATTCAAACAAACTATCACTTAATTTATTGTCATATTAATAATATTTATTATTAAAAACTTAGCTAATACTCTAAGGTTGTTTATTTCTCGAATTATTTTTGGTAATTTATTTTAAACCTCATTATTGTTTCCACTCGAGTTATCTATTTTATTTTAAAATATAAAAAAAAGGATAAGTGGCGCAACAAAATTTTATAATTAGACTATGTTTCATAAAATAAGAGTAGCACAGCGAAAGTGTGATGGATTTTTGGATTTATTAATATTTTTTTTATGTGTCTTATTTGTGCGCATTTAAATATACTTTCTTATTATATTAGTTTTAAAAAAATGCATTCTTTATTCTAGTAACGCTCAAAACCCTTTATAAAAAGTGGGGCGTTACACTTTATTTGGGACTTTTCAAAAATAACTAAACCCCATTCCCACTTACTTGAAAAAGATGTACCTTTTGCTTTCACCCCGATTGTTTGCACGCTTTTGAACACTAAAAGGCTATGGTGATTGCACCAATTTTGATCACACCGTTGGAGTCAACCATTCGAGATAATGTGCGATGCAAGCAACTATACAAAGAGGAGCCGCATTGGGACAAAAAAGCGAAAAGTCAAGTTTCATGTTATTTACTATGCAAGTCAAACATTGGATCCGCACAACAAAATTACACCACAATCGAGAAAGAATTGCTAGCAATGGTATTTGCATTTGATAAATTTTGGGCATGCTTGATTGGGACAAAGACAATAGTCCATACGGACCACGCCTGCGATCAAATACCTATTTGCAAAGAAAGATGCCAAGCTAAGGCTCATTCGATGGATACTTTTGTTACAAGAGTTTGACATAGAAATTCGGGATAGGAAATGATGTGAGAACGTGGTAGCTAATCATCTTTCATGACTTGAGCAAATGGCTAATAAGAACACAAAAGGCACAACAATTAAAGAAACATTCCCGAACGAGGTAATTCTAATGGCTGAAACAACTATCCCCTGATACGCTGATATTATAAATTATTTAGTAAGCGGGGTCTTACCACCAGATATCACATATCTTGCTAAGAAGAAATTTCTTCATGATATGACATATTTTTTGTGGGATGAACCTCTATTATTTAAAAGATGTGCAAATTCAGTTATTAGGAGATGTGTACCTCAAGAAGAATGGGCAAGCATTCTGGAACAATGCCATGCATCAACATGTGGGGGCCACTTCGGATCAACACGCACTGCGGTTAAGGTATTACAGTCCAGGTTTTTTTGGCCTTCTATTTTCAAAGATTGCTATAAGTTTGTTTTGCGATTGCCATAGGTGTCAACGTATGGCAAACTATTGGGAAATTTATTGTTTAGATTTTGATGAATGCCATGTAAAACTTAGAATAGGAAGTTGGCACCCCAATTTTTGTTGTAAACGCATTGTAATAAATAGGGCTGGTCAAGCAAGTGAGTTAAGTCACTATGCCCAAACATGCAAGAAGACAATGGAGACTAGAAGGAAGACTCCGCAAGACAGTTTGAGTATGGCGAAGAAGAAAGACGAGAACTCTCAAGGAGCAACAGATGCGGCTCGGTGGAGTCAACTCAAGAAAGCCAAGTCTCAAGTTGAAGTGACAAGAGTCATCCAATGATTGGAAGTCGACTCTAAGTCACCTAGGGAAAGCAAGGAAATGCGATCAAGTCGAGATAATCAAAAAGATCCGTTGCACGAAAATCAAGAGAATTACTTAAACAAGTAATTTCTCCATGCTACCTTTCTCGAAGTGCTCATCCCGAGGAAGCGTGCAAAAGGAATAAACCAATGGGAAGCACTACACCGTGTCGAACTCGAAAAGGTGAAGAACAATTCATACGAGGAAATGGCAATTCCAAGGATCGCAACAAGACAAGCCAACGACCACAAGTGACTTTCAAAAATAAACCTATCTCTTCAACGGGCGATTTTTGAAAGATCACTATAAAAGGCCGAGGAATGACTCAGAGTAGGAGACCGAACCGCAAACATTCAAGCAATTATTAGAACCGTAAATCAAATATTCTCAAGTTATTAAACGCTCAATCCTCAAGCCTACACTACGAAGAACATCAATCCAACACTCACCGTGAAAGAAAGATAACTTCAATCAGGTTGAAGAGGAAATTCTATCAAGAATCAAGGGGTCTACATTCCACGAAGGATTGTAGGAAGGTTCAAGGTCGAACCAAGTCTTGAGCTTTTGGAGGGCTTCGTGATCAAATCCAAAGAGCTTGAGCAAGTGGGTTGTAGTAGCAAAGCAAACTGCCTGCGTGAAGAAAGCCGAGTCGTCACGAGAAGCCGGTGAGTGATCAAGGCGTCTCAGATCGAGTCCCAAAGGATCAAGTCACCGTGTGATCAAGACTTGTATCCGGACTTACCACTTTGTATCTTGATCAATACCTAGTGGATTCCTCCAGGAATTGGAGAAGAGAGGAGTAGAAGAATTACCCCATCTTGAACCTCTATAAAAATCTTATTGTGTCATTTACATTTCAAAGACTTTAATTCTTGCATCATATTTGTTTAATTCTCACGACATATTTGCTATCCATTAGATAATCTCTAAGTACTAAATCAAGATCTACTTAACCAAACTTAAGGGTGTTAAGTCTTCCAATAAAACAAACCACGATTGAGTTAATTTAGACTTAACGATTGAGTTATTCCATCAACAACTCGGTTGAGTCCGTGAGAGACTAACTCTACCGATTAACTAAATTGGTGTCCACCAAGGACACAAATGTGTAGTATCAACTCAATCTTTAAAAGGACTAAATCAAAAATTTGGTAAGGTTTATTCAACCCCCCCTTCTAAACCTTACACTTACACCCCTTGGGACCTACAAGTGGTATCGAGCTGCGGTTGGTTCATTGAGCCTTCCGCACCGTTCTTGAACTAGATCTCCAAACTTTTCAAAGTCCGCTTTAGTACTTAAACTTTCAAAACTCTTTTTATCATTAAAATTTATTATCATGGAAGCAAATTTGACACGCATCCCTATGTTCACAATTGAAGAATTTGATGATTGGAAAATTCGTATGCGGGCTCATCTATCAACATTACATGATGAGATGTGGATAGTGATAGAGGATGGACCACTCGCAAATCTTAAAGGTGAACACAAATTGTAAGAAGAGAGCCGGTGAAGGTGAAGAGAATGTTGCTCCCATCACCGGCCATGGTTGAAAAACAAGAACTGAATGGACAAATGATGACGAAAAAGATACAACCTGGACAATGTAGCCAAGGACATCCTTTACAAAACCTTGGACAAAGCCATGTTCAATAAAGTCAAATCATGCAAAACGGCTAAAGAAATGCAGGACAAGCTAACATTGATTTGTGAAGGCTCACAAAGAATCAAAGAAAACAAATTATCGGTGGTCTGACAAATTTGAGAACTTCAAAATGATCTCGGAGAAAACCTGGATCAACTGGATGCTCGGTTCACGAAATCACCAACGAGCTATCTCGCATTTGGAAAGGAATATACACGAAGAAAAATGTGTATGAAGATCCTAAAAAGTCTTCCAAATTGAATGGGAAATGAAAGTCATGGCACTAAGACATTCCATGGACCTATCAAAGACATCCAACCATGAACTATTCTCGGACCTCAAAGCCTACGAGTTTGAGTTGAGAAGAAAAGACCAGGAAGAGACAAATTGTACCCCAAAACAAATTGCTCTAATTGTTAAAGATGGGAAGAGAGCCGAGGTCAAAGAAGTCATTGACCCGGAAGAAATAGCCCTACTAGTAAAAAGGTTCAACAAGTTTTTCAATAAGAACTACAAGAGAGGCAAGGGCGAATCCTCCGAGAAGATACTCGGCTCCCTCCAAATCAAGGAATATAGGCCAACCAAGAGAACAGATCATCAAAAAGTTGAATATCAAAGGGTCCGACAATCCAAGAATTGAAAGAGTGATCAAAAGGTTGAATATCTATCTTTTGAACCAGTAGGCAACCAGTCACTATGCCATTGATCGCCCATATCCTGTAGTCAACAAATACAGAATGAAGAAGAAAGAAAGGTCTTCGGGGCTTCTTAAAAAGCGCATTCCTAAATGGTTTATTAGAAGAAGAAGTGTATGTTGAACAACCTCCAGGATTTGAGCGAAAGACTCTTGGAGATAAGGTATACAAACTCAAGAAAGCTCTGTATAGATTGAAACAGCACCCGAGCATGGTATGACACTTTGTCACAATTCCTAACGAGAATGGATTCACAAAAGGAAAAGTAGATAGAACACTTTTCAGAATTCAAGACAAAAAGAGTATACTACTTGTTCAAATATATGTGGACGACATCATTTTTGGATCCACAAACAAAGAGCTATGTGAAAAATTTTCAAACCTCATGCAAAGTAAATTTGAAATGAGCATGATGGGAGAGTGACATTCTTCCTTGGACTCCAAGTGAAACAACTCAAGGATGGAACCTTCATAAGTCAAACAAAATACACCAGAGATTTAATGAAGAAATTTGGTATGGAGGAGAAGCCTTCGTGAAAATACCAATGAATACATCATCCAAAATGGACATGGATGAAGATGGCAAGCACAGATCAAACAAGATACGAGCACTTATTGGATCATTGCTCTATCTCACAAAGAAACAGCCGTACATCACCTTTCTTTGGGAGTATGTGCAAAATTTCAATCTGCTCCAAAAGAGAGCCATATGACAAAGAAAATGACTAAGAGAATATTGAGATACTTGAGAGGAAGCCAAGAAGTTGGCTTATGGTATCCAAAAGAAGGTGGATTCAAGCTAATTGGCTATTCGACCGTGACTATCTTTGGATGCGAGTTGACGGAAGAGCACCGAGAGTAGGAGACCGTAACCACAAACATTGAGCACATTAGCTTGAAGATCACACTTTGCCAAGATAATTGAGAGAACGAAATAACTTGAATGACTCGAGAGTAGGAGACCGAACCACAAACATTCAAGCAATTATTAGAATCGTGACTGAAATATTCTCAAGTTATTAAACGCTCAATCCTCAAGCCTACACTACGAAGAACATCAATCCAACACTCACCCGTGAAGGAAAGATAACTTCAATCAGTTGAAGAGGAAATTATCAAGAATCAAGGGGTCTACATTCCACGAAGGATTGTAGGAAGGTTCAAGGTCGAACCAAGTCTTGAGCTTTTGGAGGGCTTCGTGATCAAATCCAAAGAGCTTGAGCAAGTGGATCGTAGTAGCAAGCAAATTGCCCCGTGAAGAAGCCGAGTCGTCGAGAAGCCACCGAGTGATCAAGGCGTCTCCGATCGAGTCCCAAAGGATCAAGTCACCGTGTGATCAAGACTTGTATCCTGGACTTACCACTTTGTATACGATCAATACCTAGTGGATTCCTCCAGAATTGGAGAAGAGAGGAGTAGAAGAATTACCCCATCTTCGAACCTCTATAAAAATCTTATTGTGTCATTTACATTTCAAAGACTTTAATTCTTGCATCATATTTGTTTAATTCTCACGACATATTTGATATCCATTAGATAATCTCTAAGTACTAAATCAAGCTCTACTTAACCAAACTTAAGGGTGTTAAGTCTTCCAATAAAAAACAAACCACGGTTGAGTTAATTTAGACTTAACGAGTTGTGTAGTATCAACTCGAATCTTTAAAAAGGACTAAATCAAAAATTTGGTAAGGTTTATTCAACCCCCTCCCTTCTAAACCTTACACTTACACCCCCCTTGGGACCTACAAGTGGTATCGGAGCGGTTGGTTCATTGAGCCTTCCGCACCGTTCTTGAACTAGATCTCCAAACTTTTCAAAGTCCGCTTTAGTACTTAAACTTTCAAAACTCTTTTTATCATTAAAATTTATTATCATGGAAGCAAATTTGACACGCATCCCTATGTTCACAATTGAAGAATTTGATGATTGGAAAATTCGTATCGCGGCTCATCTATCAAAGATTACATGATGAGATGTGGATAGTGATAGAGGATGGGCCACCGCAAATCTTAAAGGTGAACACAAAAAAAGAAGAGCTGCACTGAAGGTGAAGAGAATGTTGCTCCCGCACACCATGGTTGAAAAACCAAGAACCGAATGGACAAATGATGACAGAAAAAAGATACAACCTGGACAATGTAGCCAAGGACATCCTTTACAAAACCTTGACAAAGCCATGTTCAATAAAGTCAAATCATGCAAAACGGCTAAAGAAAAATGCAGGACAAGCTAACATTGATTTGTGAAGGCTCACAAAAATCAAAGAAAACAAATTATCGGTGTGGTCATCTGAGAAATTTGAGAACTTCAAAATGATCTCGGGAGAAAACCTGGATCAACTGGATGCTCGGTTCACGTAAAATCACCTCATCCGTTGATGGCCAAGGAACAAGATCAACTCGACCAAGAAGATGAGGTAAACTCCAACTCATCAAACTCGATTCTAGTAATAGTAATCGTGACACACACACCTCATCACCCACCGATCTTTATGACTCATTAGGCAAAATGATGAAAGATTTTGAACACATTAAATCCTCACACACACTACTAAATGAGGAAAACAGCCTACTCAAGAGCCAAAAACTCACAAATTGACTAAGGAGCCGAGTACTCTAAGTCAAATAGTCGATGAGAATGAAAGTTTAAAGGTTTGAAAAAGCAAAGCTAATAGCGAAATTGCTGCCATAGAAAAGAGGGAGAATGATCTCAAAAATGTTATTGCCTCATTCACTAAGGCATCTAAATCATTGGATGATCTTATTATGAGTCAAAGAGAATGTGGAGACAAGACAAAGCTTAGGATTTAACTCCTCTGTGATATGTCAAACTTCAAAAGTAATTTTGGAAAAAGAATCTTCAAGCAATGAAGAGTCTAACAAATCCAAAACTCTAAATGTTGCACACACATTCACTCCAAAACACAATTACAAGCAAACCGGCCTTGGTTATAAAGGAAAAGGAAAACTGACCCGATTGAGTGCTTACTGAAAGGACAAATGTGAGAAGAGATTCATCGAGTTCCTCAAAGAAACTCCAAACAGAAAATACTCAGAAAGAAAGAAGCGAGCTACCAAAACCCTAGAAAATCTATAAAAGAAATACATATGATGGGAATGGTAGAAAATATCCAAGCCAAGCCGATTGGAATGATGTGAACTATCGATAGACTTATGGAATATAAGCCCAAATGGCAAAGGCCTAGAACTCAAAGAAAGGCCATTCCAAAAGTATAAGAGCTTTCATCAAAGACACATATGCACCCAGCACTACACTCGAGATACCACAATTACCCAAAGAAGGCGATTGCCAAAACACATATACAGCATACGACAAAAGAGACAATCGTATGAACCTAGAATCCCCAAGCAATTTGCCAAGATTAATTATGATTATGGCATTGATAGATGGCAACCCCTTAGAGTCAAATCATTTGGCTATAAGTTGGTTGGATCATCTTACAATTCTAACCCCTCAGACCCATAAAATATGGGTACCTAAAACTTAATTTCCTTGATTGCGAGTTCAAGGAACACTGAAAGTGCCAAGGAACCTGGTACATGGATAGTGGTTGTTCCGGACATATGACAGGAATAAGAAAAATCTGTCAAAATTCAAGGAAGTTAAAGGAGCAAAAGTCATATTTGGAGGAAATGAAGCTCCATGTGAAATAAGAGGCATTGGATCCATCAAGAGGAATGGATTAGGAATCACAGATGTTGCATATGTTGAAGGACTCAACTTCAACTTGCTAAGCATCGATCAACTCGTGACAAGGGCTATAATGTTGGATTTAACATGGGTATATGCCAAATCAAGGAGGTCAATCAAATGAAGTTGTGTTGCAAGGATGCGACAAAAGAACATGTATGTAGTAGATTGGTCAACCGCTACACCCAAAGACTGTCTACTAGCAAAAAGACAAATTGAATCAAGTTGGTCGTGGCACAAAAAAGCCGAGTCACTAATTTCAAAACGATTAACAAGCTTGCCGTATAGTCTTGTGGAAGGACTTCCAGGACTTTATCAAAATAGAGTATATGTGACGCGTGTCGAAGGAAAACAAATCAAATCATCATTCAAAGAAAAGACATGCCCATCTTCAACAAGAATATTGCATCTGCTACATATGGATCTATTTGGCCCAAAGTGGAACCACCATTAGCATAAGTGGAAAGAAATACACCTTGGTGGTAGTAGATGACTACTCAAGATATACATGGACAATATTCATGTGCAAGAAGAAAGAAAACTCTCTGAAACTACCACGGTGATGAAGAGGATTCAAAATGAGAAGAGCCAAACCATTATCAAAATAAGATCGTACAGAGGAACCGAGTTTGTCAATGGAATAATAACTCGATATTGTATTGAAAATGTTATTGGTCATGAACTATCTCTGCGCAAAGGACTCCACAAAGAGAATGGAGTTGCGAGAAAGAAGGAATAGAACTCTCAAAGAAAGCGAAGGGACCATGTTAGTCGGGGTTACCAAAAAGATTTTGGGTCAAGCAATTAACACAACTTGCTACACTCAAAACAGATGTGTATGATAAAATGACAAAATGACAAAGGCTCCCTATGAGATTTGGTGGAAGAAAACCAAATGTTGCATATTGTAGAATATTTGGATGTAAATGCTTCATCCACAACAATGGCAAAGACAATCTAAAGGCCTTCGATGCTAAAGGCGATGAAGGTATCTTCTTGGGATACTCAAATGAAAGCAAAGCCTCTGATACTCAACAAAAGGACTATGGTTGCGAGAAGAATCCATTCATCCGGTATTCGATGAGCCAAATGTAAATGGAGAAGACATTGAAGAGTTAGGCGATAAGTTGAATCATCCAACCATACGAAGAATCCCTTTGTCAAGTCAAGCCGAATTATAAACTCGAAAGAAGATGAGATAGTTGAATCTCAAAAACAGTGGAAAATTTGCAGCTAAGTGACTACGAGAGAGCCGATCAAAGCAACACAATGCTAGACGACTAAATCCACCAACTTACTCCAACCTCGATGTAAGATGGCCGAGAGACCATCCAACTCAACAAGAAGCTATGTTCACATGCTTTATCTCGCAAATAGAGCCCAAAGATGTGTTACAAGCATTGGATGACACACATTGGATTCAAGCTATGCAAGAAGAGCTTAATCAATTTGAAAGAAATAAAGTATGGGAATTAGTTCAAAGACCCACCCATCAAAACGTTATTGGTACTAAATGGGTGTTCGAAACAAGATGAACGAGGAAGGTTACGTGGTAAGAAACAAAGCAAGACTAGTAGCCAAAGGATATTGCCAAGAAGAAGGAATAGATTTTGATGAAACATTTGCTCTGTAGCAAGATTGGAAGCTATAAGGATGTTTCTTGCCTATGCGACTCACAAGAATTTTGTTGTATATCGATGGATGTAAAAAGCGCATTCCTAAATGGTTTATTGAAAGAAGAAGTGTATGTTGAACAACCTCCGAGGATTTGAGCGAGAAGACTCTTGGAGATAAGGTATACAAACTCAAGAAAGCTCTCAGTATAGATTGAAACAGACACCCAGAGCATGGTATGACACTTTGTCACAATTCCTAACGAGAATGGATTCACAAAAGGAAAAGTAGATAGAACACTTTTCAAATTCAAGACAAAAAGAGTATACTACTTGTTCAAATATATGTGGACGACATCATTTTTGGATCCACAAACAAAGAGCTAGGTGAAAAAATTTCAAACCTCATGCAAAGTAAATTTGAAATGAGCATGATGGGAGAGCCGACATTCTTCCTTGGACTCCAAGTGAAACAACCGAAGGATGGAACCTTCATAAGTCAAACAAAATACACCGAGATTTAATGAAGAAATTTGGTATGGAGGAGAAGCCTTCAGTGAAAATACCAATGAATACATCGACCAAAATGGACATGGATGAAGATGGCAAGCCTCAGATCAAACAAGATACGAGCACTTATTGGATCATTGCTCTATCTCACAAAGAAACATGCCGTACATCACCTTTGTTGTAGGAGTATGTGCAAGATTTCAATCTGCTCCAAAAGAGAGCCAGATGACAAAGAACTAAGAGAATATTGAGATACTTGAGAGGAAGCCAAGAAGTTGGCTTATGGTATCCAAAAGAAGGTGGATTCAAGCTAATTGGCTATTCGGACTGACTATGCTTTGGATGCGAGTTGACAGAAAAAAGCACCTCGGCACATGTCAAATGCTAGAAACAGTGATTTCTGGTTTAGCAAGAAGCAAAATTCAATAGCCACCTCTACAAATGGCAATACATACATAGCGGCAAATTGTTGCCCAAATCCTATGGATGAGACAAAGAAGAAGAGACTATGAAGTTGAGGAAAAAGAAATTTCAATCATGTGTGATAACACAAGTGCAATTGCAATCACTCAAAATCTGTGTGGCACTCAAGAACAAAGCATATCGATGTCGATATCACTTCATAAGAGATCATGTTGAAAAGAAGGACATCATCTTGGAATATATCTCAACGATAAACAATTGGTGACATTTTCACAAAACCATTATGTGAGTCAAGATTTGAAGAACTCAAGCATGAGTTAGGGTTAATTGAGCTGAAAATGACACTCGGAAGAATCAAAGAAAAGAAATGGAACACAAAAAGGAAAAAGAGTTGAACTCACAAATCAGCTAAGTAAATCACCCGTATCGGAAAGACAAACCAAGTTGAGTCACAAAGAGAACTGTGAGAAGAAGAGTTAAACCAAATAAGGGTAAAAGCCGAGTTATTTATGAGCAAAGTGACAAAAACGCAATCGTTTTGACTAAGCGGGAATGTTTTTAAGAATTACGTCGGCATAATTATGACGCGTGTACACAGCAAAAGCCGCACACCAAGCTTATGATTGGATATAAATGCCGCCACATTAAATACGAGACATTAAATGCTAAATCGGCGTGAAAAATCTAAGCCGTCGATTTCGATCACATTTCAAAACCACCCGCACGTCCTTTCATAAACCATACTTAAGCTTTCCTTCTTCTCTCTCTCTCATATTACCAAAACCGTTCATTTCTTTCGAAGCAAAGGCAAAACTCTCTCAAAACCCTATCTATCTTCAAATCAACCTCTAAGTTTTCTTCGGTGAAATCAAAAAATGGCACCAACCTATGATTTTGTCAAGTTAGGAAAGCAAATCCACACCGGGTCTCCCATCGTGGATTTCGGCGGCATGGTGAAACAGGGGTCCGACAACACCTTAGTGAAGAAAATTGCCGAGAAATTGGAAACGTCTCAATTTGAAATTGTTATCGACGTTGGAATATCCGATGACCTATGTGGAGGAGGTCGCACGATTCTACATGAACGCCGAGACTCACGAGGAAGGGATAAAGTCATCTGCTCACGGAAAGACGTTCACCATCTTCGCCAAGGATTTGGCTTAACACCGCTCACTACCGACGGAAGGAGCATCGAAATCAACGATCTTTGATGTAAACCTGTTTCTTGCTTGGAAGGAAATAGCCAAGCCCGACTATCTTTGATAAAATAGTTTACACAACAAACAAGAGGTTTCTTGAAGGAGGATTACCACAAATCGTTGGACATAGTTGCCAAATGCATAGACATCAAATTTGGCGGCTTTGACCAATCACAAAGCAAAGTTGATCGTAATGGTTGCGATCATTGAAAAAAGAAAATAAACTCAAAGTTTGTTTGTCAAAGAGACTCGCGAGAATGTAGGAACAAATACTTCAAGGAAGATGGTGCATTTGGAGGATCTCTAGGATATGGCCCGTGATTGGCCTGATGGAGGTGAAAGGAGTCCCTCTTAGACATGGAAAGGCGTTCCATGTAAACAAGAGATGTTCGAGATCAAACCTCTCAGGCGCACGAAGAAGAGAGCCCACGCCAAGAGAGCGACACGAGTGAGGGGAATCACCACCCTGAAGATATAGTTGTTTCCTCTCCACCAAAGAAGAAAGTCTGCCCTACAACAAGAAAGAAGATCACTGCTCCCGCAAAGAAAGAAAAACAAACTCTCGCTCCCGCCCGCACTGAGTCACCGCCCCCGCAGTGTGTCTCCCGCCCCAAAGAAAGATCGAGAAGGACTCTCAAATACCTTTTCCGATCGTCGAAAAAGAGAAGAAATGATAAGCCAAGACGGCCAGCTCCTCGAAGAAAACACCAAAGACCCCCCGCCGCCAAGACTCGGAAGAAACTCTCTCTCGAACCGGAAATCCCTCTGGTACAAACTAGGAGACGAAGAAGAATCATCAAGCACTTGAGCTTGAGAAACCGGTTGAGTCATCCACTCACCGGAGCAGATACTGAGACTGTTGGAGAAGTAGAGTCCCCGGATATAATTGATGAAACAAAGTCTCATTGAAGGCGATCAACAGAGGCAAATCAAGACACAACTGTAGTCCGCACACCGAGACATAGGAAGAAGGCGATAGAGCGATAGTGATGTGATGATCCTATCAACACTCTACCCGACATCCAAAATCGTCTGCGAGAGTGGAGGAAGTGGAAATTGAGTCGATCAAGGAACAGTTCCAACGGCTGAATTTATAGAAGAGGAAGAGGAACTGTTGAACTTCCTTGAAGTGACCACTGTGGTCCAAGACTGGATGAAGAAAAATCGCGCACGATATCTTGCAGATCTTCAAGGACAAAGAGAAGGAAAGATAGCGCGGAGGAAGGCGAGGCACGTGAGAAGGCCAGATCGCCCTATCACCGCACCACCGACACACACATCATCTCCTTGATGTCTTATCGGCGATGATGAGGATCCGCATCTGCCGCCACCACGAAAAGTTGCAAATGCAAAGCAAGCAATGCATGAATCCCGATTCTTCATGAGAAGAGCATGATGGAGGGACCAGAGAGTCCTCCAAAACACAAATGAAATTGATCCTATGGGAGTGGTTCAAAGAAATCGCCACCGTTGTTGATGCCACCACTTCCCACTCACTCGGAAGAAGGAATTAAGGAAATGGCGATGAAACCGGGTTAGTGGGGACCCCAGTTGAGCCAACCCCTAATGAAGGTGTCTTACCACCGCCCTAACGGTGACCACTCGAGATACACCACCACTGGAGAGAGTGACCCCATTCCAAGTCACTCACAGATGACTCCACCGCGAATCTAGGAGGCGAAGTGGAGAAGAAGAACAACCACAAAGTACACAACAAGTTGTCATCAACGAAGCTCGGACGATTGAGATTGTCTCACCGAGGTGCCAACCGCTCTCGAAGGCTAAATGACGCTCTGGCGATGCGATCGAGGCACGAGGAAGGAACAACCCCGGGAGTTAACACTGGCGGCGATGAAAGTGCAATCCATGGGGTTGAGACTCCAATGGATGCCACCACGAAAGACCCTAAGACACCGACACACGTCGAAAGGGAGGTCCAAGGCCTCACCGTAGCTTGAGACTGTAGGAGGTAATGAGGCCCACGGGAGGTTGAGACTTCCCGGGTAAAGAAGTCAAGTAGAGAACATCCTCCCGCTATCATTGATCCATCCTCAAAAGGAGATAAGCGCGCTTCATGATTCCCAGGATAATCCGATGTAACCTTTTTGGGATCGGAAGCGACGAAGAAGCCGACATCCCCGTGACCGATCCAAAAGACTCACCGCGGATGTTCCCGACGAGCAAGTCTCGATCTCAAGACTACTCAAAACTTTCAATTTTGATGATGAGCCATCAATGGAAATCTCATCATCGTCCGATGACGCCCTCGATAAGGACGAGACCATCCCACTCAATTGGAGAAATCACCGAGACCAACGAAGTGTTGAGACAAAGGCTCGGCAAAGTGGGTCCACTTCACAAAAGAGCCCGGGTGAACAGAGTCCACCGCACAGCTCCTCAAGCTGCAGCGGAGTTCGACTCCAAAAGGAACTTCACGCGCACCTCTCATCATTGAACAAACATTCAAGCAATTATTAGGCATTTCCTTTCTCCCTGAGAGTAGGAGACATTCAAGCTCACAATTATTAGCAAAACGAAATTGAGAGAACACATTGAGCACATGCATGAAGCTCACAGGTGTTCAAGGCATTATTTGCCAAGATAAAGAGGCACCAGCCTGCGTGAGACAAAGATGCCAACCTAAGAGTGATCTCCAGATCGTATGGAAGAAAAAACATGGATAGAAAATTAGATCTTCTCATTGTTCAACAAGCTGAGATGAAGCTAATTGCAAAAATGAAATTGAGAGAACACCAACGCTAAGCTCGCTCTGCCAAGATAAAGTCGTGCGTGAGCAAAACCGCAGAGTGATCTCGAAAACATGGATAGAAAATTCACCGGCTATAAAGCGATGCTCGACTTCCTCGCTATCAATAGGCCGATATGTTTCAGTGTTCCTCTCTCCTTTGATGATGCCAAAAAGGGGGAAGAGAATACTTTAAAGCGCTAAAGAGATCTCGAAGTTGAAAAGGAGGAAGCGGTAGTAAAGGAAAGACAAATGAGGAAGTGTCAAAACAAAAGAAAGGAAAGTCCGTTGAGGGGGAAGGATCAAAGATGTGACCTTGATGATTGCACAAACCCCCAACAAGGTCTTGTCACAAATGACATTATAAGCGGCAAACTCCCGGTGACTCTGCCAATCCAACACTCTGCTATATCTATGGGTTTGAAAGAGAAAGACAATTGAAGCGGGGATGGAGGAAGTGGAAGGAAGAATGGATGCCCGAGTTATGAACATCTTGAAACAACATGGAGGCAATACAAAAGAGAAGCAGAGACACTTATGCCATCTCGGATGTCGGGACCGAGCCACGATCGTTGATGAATTTAAAACGCCGCATCTCAAGGATACTTTGCAAAAATGTCTATGGCACAAGCTTGAGACTTGTATCTTTGGGAAAAGGGTCTCACGTTATGTGAAGAAGGCCGACAGCACGAGACTACAGCGACCACTCTGCTGGTCACTCCGCCGGTCACTCACCGAAAAAGAAGAAGACCCCAAGACAATACACGCCCGAGGTAGAGGAAGAAGCGGTGGAGGAAGAGGTTTCGACCTGGGCCTCCGCCCAAAAACATTGAGTACGTAGATCCGTGCAAGAAAGGGGGATCTACTAGGCTGGTCTTGACCAAGTAGCCAATTTGCAAGTGGCTAAAAGTAATCTTTGAGTATGCGAAAAGAATAGAAGAAGAAAATAAGAGACAAACTCAGCTATGGGAGGAAAGACAAGAGAGATTAAGAAGAGATGAAGGCGCCAGAAGGCATATAAAAAGAAAAGAAGAAAGAAAGGCGACGATGAGAAAAAGAGAAGAAGAGCGAAAGATCTTTGAACAAGATGAAAAAAGGAGACAACGAAGGAGATGAAGTGTTCTTGTCCACCCTTCATGTATTTTACTATGTAAATACATACTATGTAAGTCTTCTCTCGCAATAACGCTATAAATGTTTTTGTGTAGACAAATGTTTGCTCGATACACCTTGTAAACATTTGTGTAAAAGAACAAGAATGTTATGATCAATAAAAGTATTGATTCTACGCATACATTCTATGTGAATACACTATCTGTATGTATCCTTGCTATTTACATTTTTGAATGTTTTAAGTTTTGGCATCATCAAAAAGGGGGAAATTGTTGGGAAATTTATTGTTTAGATTTTGATGAATGCCATGTAAAACTTAGAATAGGAAGTTGGCACCCCAATTTTTGTGTTGTAAACGCATTGTAATAAATAGGGTTGGTCAAGCCGAGTTAAGTTAGCTATGCCCAAACATGCAAGAAGACAACTCGGAGACTAGAAGGAAGACTCATTGCAAGACAAATGAGTATGGCAAAGAAGAGAAGACGGAACTCTATCAAGGAAGAGCAGAGATGCGGTGAGTGGAGTCAACTCAAGAAAAGCCAAGTCTCAAGTTGAAGTGACGGAAGAGTCATCCATGATTGGAAGTCGACTCTAAGTCACCTGGGAAAACAAGGAAATGCGATCAAGTCGAGATAATCAAAAAGATCCGTTGCCGCGAGAAATCAAGAGAATTACTTAAACAAGTAATTTCTCCATGCTACCTTTCTCGAAGTGCTCGATCCCGAGCGTGCAAAAGGAATAAACCAATGGGAAGCACTACACCGTGTCGAACTCGAAAAGGTGAAGAACAATTCATACGAGGAAATGGCAATTCCAAGGATCGCAACAAGAGAAGCCAACGACCACAAGTGACTTTCAAAAATAAGCCTATCTCTTCAACGGGCGATTTTTGAAAGATCACTATAAAAGGCCGAGGAATGACTCGAGAGTAGGAGACCGAACCACAAACATTCAAGCAATTATTAGAATCAGTAACCTGAAATATTCTCAAGTTATTAAACGCTCAATCCTCGGCCTACACTACGAAGAACATCAATCCAACACTCACCGTGAAGGAAAGATAACTTCAATCAGTTGAAGAGGAAATTATCAAGAATCAAGGGGTCTACATTCCACGAAGGATTGTAGGAAGGTTCAAGGTCGAACCAAGTCTTGAGCTTTTGGAGGGCTTCGTGATCAAATCCAAAGAGCTTGAGCAAGTGGATCAGTAGTAGCAAGCAAATTGCCCTGTGAAGAAGGCGAGTCGCATGAGAAGCCAACGAGTGATCAAGGCGTCTCAGGGGCGAGTCCCAAAGGATCAAGTCAATTTGTGTGATCAAGACTTGTATCCGGGACTTACCACTTTGTATCTTGATCAATACCTAGTGGATTCCTCCAGAATTGGAGAAGAGAGGAGTAGAAGAATTACCCCATCTTCGAACCTCTATAAAAATCTTATTGTGTCATTTACATTTCAAAGACTTTAATTCTTGCATCATATTTGTTTAATTCTGGCGACATATTTGTTATCTATTAGATAATCTCTAAGTACTAAATCAAGCTCTACTTAACCAAACTTAAGGGTGTTAAGTCTTCCGCTGAAAAACAAACCACGCTTGAGTTAATTTAGACTTAACATTGAGTTATTCCATCAATAAGCTCGATTGAGTCTGTTGAGAGACTAACTCTACTTGATTAACTAAATTGGTTGTCCACCAAGGACACAAAGTTGTAGTATCAACTCGAATCTTTAAAAAGGACTAAATCAAAATTTGGTAAGGTTTATTCAACCCCCTTCTAAACCTTACACTTACACCCCTTGGGACCTACGAAACATTTCAAGAAGACATGAGATGCCATTAACTAATATCATGGAGGTGGAATTATTTGATGTTTGGGTTATAGATTTCATGGAACCATTTCCAGTCTCAAATGGGTACATGTGTATTCTCCTTGCAGTAGACTATATATCCAAATGGGTGAAAGCAATCCCTACTAAAACAAATGAAGTCAGGATTGTGTTGAAGTTTTTGCAAAGAAACATCTTCACAAGGTTTGGTACTAGAGGAGAATGCACATTTGCTTGAAACAATTCTAAAATTATTGTTTTACGCCTTTGAGACCATATAGAACCTTGATTAGACCTCGCCAAAAGTCTGATTTGGACAATAAATATCCCGTTTGACCTTCATATGAAGATCAATCTTTCTTTTTAATTGACTCATCAAAGAAAAGAAAAAAAAAAAAAAAGAATTTGACTTGATTAAATTTTAAATATTTCTCCATCATGTTGTTTAGTCATTCCACTTTATAGATGGAGAACTTTTCCCGCCTTGTTGGTTGCTAAGATGACTTAGTTCAAAATGGAGAAGGTTTTTTCCTAAGAAATCGATATTCAAAATCATTCCATCCTTCTCCTTCATTTTTTTAGGAAGAAGCCATTCAAATGTTGGTTGCTAAGATTTTCAAAATGGGCCTAAGATCAAGAAGCCATTCAAATGTGGGTCGATTTTCTCGGCCTAAGATCGGTCGTAGTCGATGGACAACAGGTGAATATTCTTGTACTACCCTTTGTTGGTCCCAAGGGACGGAGCAAGGTTTGCTCGCGGCAATTGTGAACTCTCGGGAGAATCGATGACTGCATCAAAGATGCAATATATATCATCCAGGAAATTGAGTGATTCCCCCTTGGTCTAACTTGACGAGCCCTTATTAGTGATGGAGGATCTCACTTTTGTAATAAATTGTGCAATAACATGATGGAGAAATATGGAGTAAGACATAGAGTAGCTGTCGCCTATCATCTTCAACCAAATGGGCTAGCCAAAGTTTCAAATAGGGAGATTAAGCAGATCTTGGAAAAACGGTTAGTATAAATCGAAAGGATTGGGCTTTAAACCTTGATAATGCTTTATGGGCTTATTGTACGACATCCAAAACACCTTTGGATATGTCTCCGTATCGATTAATTTTTGGGAAGTCATGCCACCTTCCGGTGGAATTAGAACATAAGGTATTTTGGGCAGTGAAGAAGCTTAACTTCGACATGACGGCAGTAGGTGAGAAAAGAAAATTACAAATAAGCGAATTAGAAGAATTTCGCCAAGATGCATAAGAGAATGCCCAAATTTACAAAGATCGCACAAAAAGATGACATGATAAAAGAATTTTAAGAAGAGAGTTTTAAACCGGGCAAGTGGTAATTCTATATAATTCAAGATTACGATTATTTCCGGGTAAGCTTAAAATAAGATAGTCGGGTCCGTTTGTCATCAAAAAGGTACTATCACCGGGAGGAGCCATTGAACTACTAGCAAAAGATGGTCGAGCTTTCATAGTAAATGGGCATAGAATCAGACATTATTATGAACAAGAAACGCAACAAAAAATTTTGACCATTGACTTAATCGACACATAAGACAATCAGGAGTCTGGCTGAAGACGTAAAACTTAGCGCTTGTTGGGAAGCAACCCGATACTTGATCCACCACCACAGTGATCCATGTAAGTACTTATTACACATTCCTCTTTACTTTTAATAATTTCTTCATATGTTCGGGACGAAGCATATTTTAAGTTTGGGGGGTTGTCAAGAATGCGTAATTTAGTACTGTTGCATTTTGCATTGCATTTAGGATTGCATGTAGAGCATAAAATTTGCATTAAAAATTTTCGATTTTTTTTAAATTTTTCGATTTTTTTAAATTTTTCGATTTTTAGAATTTTTTTTTTTTTAGCACGTTCATTGCTTTAACACGTTGAATTATTTTTGTGTGTGTTTTTTTAATCAAGATTTTCGAAAGAGTACATAGCTTCCGTATGATCTTTACTATGAACATTTAATTTTATGAGATGAAATATTTTTGTGAATAATGCGATGAGTAGTTGAGGAGATATCATTTATCTGTTTGGCATTAGTTAAGAAAATTGGGTGTTTGAGCATGATGCGAAAATTAAGTCTGTGAGCTTTTGTGCCTATAACTGCTTTTATATTATGCAGCTTATTTTTTCTTGAGTGTGTCATTCATGATTAATAGAACTCTAGAACTTGCTCTGGTATCTTCATTGAAGCCATGTGTGTGTGAAATTTTAGAAAATGATTGAAGGCCATATTTGTTTAGCCTACTTAGCTTAAAAAAAGCCTACCTATGAACTCATGATTCCCTAGTTTGCCACTTTTGAGCCATAACTTTTCATTGTTAGCCATATTTTGATCTTTAAAAATTGAAAAAAAATGATTTTATGATAGAAAATGACAAAGAAAGGAAGATGTGGTGAAAAAGAAATTAAGCTTATAGAAAATGATTTTATGATTTTATTGTTAGCCATTTTGTTAGCTTATAGAAAATTGAGCTTATAAAAAATGATTTTATGATTTTATTGTTAGCCATATTTTGATAAAAAATATTTGAGCTTATAGAAAATAAACAAGTTTGGGGGAGATGTGGTGAAAAAGAGAGGAAGTTGGCAAAAGAAAGAGGGATGAGCAGTGTCTAAGTGAAAGAAAGAATAATGTAACTCGAAAAAGAAAGAAAAATCTCTGGAAAAAAAAAAAGAGAAAATCGAGCAAGAAAGGAAAGAAAAGAAAAAAATCTGAAAATTTTGAGAAAATTGAAGAGCTTTAGGCTAAAGAAAAAAAAAGGGCAAAAAGGCCTAAGAATGAAAAAAGAGAAAAAAGGTGGAGTTGAGTAAAAAAAAATAAAATATTTTGAAAAAAAAAAGAGTTTTATGATAAAATTGGGGTTGGTGGGTTGCAAGTCTGTATGATTAAATTCTATTTGCTCAAGTCAAGTCACTTAATCCAAATTTTCCCTACCCTAAAGAGCCTACATTACAACCAGATGAAAATCCCTTTTTGATTCTTAAATTGTGCACACTAAAGTGGTAGAGATGTCAGACGATTTGCAAGCCTATGGTAGTTCTACATTCATTGAATTGATTCTGAGCGCAAATACTTTCCATACACTTTGAGAGTTGAGTGATACACTACTACTTGCGAGCCGCGATATCAAGTACCCGAGAGAGTATTAATTATGCCAAACTTATAAATGATGACTTTTTAATAATGAATTGCATGGTTTACTTAAATATGAGGTCAAATGAGATTTAATGTTTGTAGTAATTCTTGTGTGTTCTTTATACCCCTTGGTATTATTTTTCTTAATTTGCTCGAGGACGAGCAATGCTTTAAGTTTGGGGGATTTTGATACGTGTAAAATATACGTGCATTTAGGGGCTTAAAATGGTATATAGTTGATACATTTGAATGTATATTTAGTGTGTTTTACTTGGTTTCCTTAGAAGGGCATGATACTGCATATTCTTGTAACTTTTTACAGAAAATAGAGCTTAATTAAGAAGATATAAGTAGGAAGGCCCGGATAAGATTGACGAGTACAAAGAGAAGATCGAAAAGACAAAGAAACCGGAAAAAAACTAGTTACACTGTCAGACCGTGTGAGACCACACAGCTGTGTGACCTGCCCGTGTGAAGATACATGTCCTGTTAGAAAAATGTTTTTATCATGATTTTGATGATTTTGTTCAAATGAGTTTTTACACCAAAACAATGTTCCTAAATGTTGTCCGAATACTCCAGATCGATTTAAAATGTTTTTACTATTTTTTCAGAGTATTTTTTGAAGTTTATTTTCGATAAAAATTGGACAACATTTTTGTTTCATGCTTGACCGGTCGCCCTATAGGGCAACACGTACCTGAGTTGAACTTTGAAAAAGAAAAATGGACGGAAAGGAAAATAGAAGGGGCGACCGGTTGACCCGGAGGTTGACCGGTATGGGTGACCCGAAGGTCGACCAGTATGGGCGACCGGTCGACCTCAGGGCGACCGGTGCCTGGAAGTTCCAATTCGAAGACAGAACTCTCTGTTTCATATTTTGAGCACCCCCAACCTGTCGACATAGGGGCGAACGGTCGGACCCCCCGTCGACCGGTCCCCCTCTGCGTGACCGGTCGCACACCTCTTTTATCAGCAAACTATCTATTTCATTTTTACACAGTTTTCCCTAATTTGTGGGATTAATTTATAACAGCTATAATCTTGATTTTAAATGGTTTCTTTTGCAGAAAATCACTCACCAAGGAGGAGCCTATGTCTGGAAATCAAGCCAAGACCTCTCCTATAAATAGAGGCTCCATTCAAGCAACAAGATACAACATAACATACAAGCAAAGAGCATACAAGCAAACACATTCATATCTTGTTGTATTAGCCTAAGTACTTTCACTTGCACACTCTTGAGGTCTAGGCTTTTGATTCTTGATTACACTTGCACTCAATCTTTGTATTGTTATTATAGAGTTGTAATCTTGAATTTTGTCCATCATCCAAAACAAGATATCTTTGTTGTTGTTCTTGTGGTAAGAGCACACTTGGGTGATCTTAGGTGTTGAAGAGTGTGGTACTCTTCATAGGTGTTGAAGGAAGATTGTGGTAATCTCCTTGAAGGTATTGTAAGAGGATTGTGGTAATCCTCAAGGTGGTGTTGTATTAATTTTGGTAATTAATAATTTTTTTTCTTTTTGAAATCCATCCCGGAGATACTGGGGTGGTAGTAGATTAGGCCCTAGGTGGGTTGAACTACCATAAATCATCTAGTGTTGCTTAATTTCCGCACTTATAGCTTTAATCTTTTCTTGATTATTCGAAAAATAGGGCAAAATCTGAAAAACCGAGATAATCTATTCACCCCCCCTCTAGATTATCGTAGCCACTTGGACTAACAAGTGGTATCAGAGCCAAACTCTTTGGCTAGCTCGTTCTGAGTAAAGAGGAAAGATTGATTGCTACGAATGAAACTCATCTCACCACGGGCGCCTCCACCAACAAGCCACCACTATTCGACGCCAACAACTACGCATTTTGGAAAGACCATATGGAGTGCTTTCTACAAGGGTGCGAGTTCGACATTTGGAATGTGGTCATTGCAGGAGTTGCTGAACCAACCAAGAAATTGGAGGATGGCACCTCGGCTCCTAAACCTTTCAAGGAGTTCGATGAAAATGACAAGAAGGCTTTCTCTCTAAACGGTAAGGCCTTAAATATTTTGCATTGCTCTCTTACCGCTACCGAGTATAATCGCATAAGAGGCATAACGTCGGCACATGAAGTTTGGGAAAAATTGGAGACAATATATGAAGGGATAAAGAAGGTCAAACAAGCAAGAAAAACCATGCTTGTTAAAGACTTTGAAAACTTCAACATGCATGATAGTGAAAGCATCTCAAAAATAGTGGAAAGGCTTGACAACATTGTCAATCCTCTTGTGGCCCTCGGTAAAGTCATCTCCGAAGAAGACAAGGTGACTAAGGTATTGAATGCACTTCTCGGCACATGGTCCGAAAAGGTGACGGCAATCACGGAGGCACAAAATCTTGAGACACTCAAGTTCGACGAGCTTATCAGGAACCTCCTCATCTACGAAGTCTATCTCAAGGAGAGGAAAAATTCCAAACCATCTATCACTCAATCGGGTATGCAAAATATTCCTAAAGGTCAGCATCTTCTTCTAATAATGCATACTATGATAATGATGAAGATGATGAGGAGACGGACGCACTTGTCTGAAAATTTGCAAAATTTGTGAATAAAAATAAGGCAAGAAAACCGAGAGGCAACTCATGTTTTAAATGCGGAAAATCTGGGCACTTCATAGCCGATTGCCCAAAACTCGAAGAGAATGAACAAAAGAAGAAAAAGCCTTTTTCCGAAAAAGAAGGCTCTAAATGCGGATGTCAAAACTTGGGATGAGCTACTTGCAACATCCAACGAGGAAGGTGAAACCGAACATGGTCTTATTGCCATAGACGATGAAAATAATGAGGCACGCTTTAACTCCTCTACCTCCTCCTTAGTTGATGAATTGCAAATTGAATTTCAAAATTTGATTGTTAAATACAAGACTTTGAAAAAGGAGCATAAAGAGCTTAAAATTGAAAAGGAAAAAATATTTACTTCTTATGAATCTCTTGATAAAGCTCATGCTATCACTTTTACTAGAGTCCATACTCTTGAAACCGAAAACGAACCGCTCACCAAAGATCTTGAATGTTTAAAAATGATGTGCATCGTTTTAACATAAGTACGAACAAAGTTACAAAAATTTTAGATGCACAAAAAGGTGAACATTCCAAATTAGGACTAGGTTATAAACCTTTTCAACCTATTTCAAAGAAAAATAACCAAGGTCCGACTTTTGTTCGTGCGAGTAATGCCCACAATCTTATTTGTTTCTATTGTGGTAAAGTTGGTCATTATGTTGCTCATTGTAAATTCAAGAACAATTTTAGCTATGTTTGGAGACCCAAAAGTCTCAAGACTAACCCCCATGGACCCTAAAATTATAGGGTACCTAAAAGTGGTTCATTTGTAGGTAATAGGGGCTATAACAACCATAGAGGATTCAAAATGGCTCGTGGGACGGTGGATGTTCACGCCATATGACCGAAGAAGAGAACTTTTTTCCAACATCAAGCTTCAAGAAGAGGGTATAGTCATGTTCAGCAATGACAAAGGAAAAATCATTGGCAATTGAGACATTAGTAACTCTTCTTTCTCTCTTAGTAATGTTTTATTAGTAGATGGGCTTAAGTTTAATTTGATAAGTGTTAGCTAACTTTGTGATTCAAATTATAATGTTGTTTTCAATAAAGAAAAATGCTTTGTTCTTAAAAATGATGAAATTATTTGTGAAGCAAATAGAAAAGGCAATCTTTACAAAATTTGTACAAGTGATTTGGTTAGTCAAAATGTTTCTTGTCTTGTCGCCAATAATGATTAACGAGTTTATGGCATAGGCGACTTGGATATGTTGGATACAAGAATTTGAAAAATATTTACAAAAACCAACATGTAAAAGGACTGCCCAAATTGAATTTTGAAAATCTTGGTTTATGTGACACTTGTCAAAAGAACAAATTAGTTAAAAGTAGTTTTAAGCCCAAAAATAAAATTTCCACAACCAAACCTCTACAACTTCTTCATTTAGATTTGTATGGGGATATTGGTATGACAAGTAAGTGGAAAACATTACACTTTCGTTATTGTCGATGATTTTTCTAGATATACTTGGGCTCTTTTTCTTACAAATAAAAGTGATGCCGTTAATGAATTTGTTAAGTTGTGTAGACTTATTGAGAATGAAAAAGAAGATACTATTAAGTCTATTCGAAGTGATCGAGGTGGAGAATTTTATGGTGAATTTAGAGTCTTTTGTGAAACCAAGGGATATGCACATAATTTTTCGGCTCCAAGGACACCTCAACAAAATGGAGTAGCCGAAAGGAAGAATCGGACACTTCAAGAAATGAGTTTGTTCATGCTCAATGAATTTTCACTTCCAAAATATTTTTGGGACGAAGCCGTAAGTACCGCTTGCTATGTCATTAATCGAGTTTATATTCGTCCTAAAATGAATAAAACTCCATATGAGCTTTGGAAAGGAAGAACTCCAAATATTAGTTATTTCAAAATATTTGGATGTAAGTGCTTTATTTTGAATACTAAGGATCAATTGGACAAACTTGATCATACGGCCGATGAAGGAATATGTATGGGGTATTCAACCAAGAGCAAAGCATATCGGGTTTATAATAAGACTAGCATGGTTGTTGAAGAATCTATTCATGTAAAATTCAATTAAGCCTCAGGTGTTGAAAGGACACCCAATGATGATAGTGATGAAGAAGATGTTATTGAACCCATTGTTCAAAATGATGCTCAAAATGATCAACCTTCTACCACAAATGTTCCTCACGAAGACAAAGGTGATACTTCGGATCTTCCCATGACATTGAAATTTAAAGGAGATCACCCAAAAGATCTTATTATTGTTGATCCCCTTGATAAAGTGATGACCCGAAGAAAATTTGCCGAGAAAGCTCTTATATCTCAAAAAGAGCCTAAAAATGCTAAGGAGGCTATTGAAGATGAGGATTGGTTTTTGGAAATGCAAGAGGAGTTGAATCAATTTGAAAGAAATGATGTATGGGAATTAGTATCTTGTCCTCCATCTCAAACGATCATTGGTACAAAATGGGTATTCCGGAACAAACTCGATGATCAAGGCAACATTGTCCGAAACAAGGCAAGGTTAGTAGCTCAAGGGTATTGTCAAGAAGAAGGTATTGATTATGATTAAACTTTTGCACCCGTAGCACGTTTAGAAGCTATTCGCATTTTACTTGCCTATTCTTGTTTTAAAAATTTCAAGCTTTACCAAATGGATGTTAAATCCACCTTTTTAAATGGCTTTATTCAAGAACAAGTCTATGTAAAATAACCTCCAGGGTTTGAAAAGTTTTCTAGGCCTAATGATGTTTATAAACTTAAAAAGGCCTTGTATGGTTTAAAACAAGCACCCCGTGCATGGTATGATAGACTTAGCTCATTTCTTTTGCAAAATAGTTTTACAAGAGGTAAAGTTGATACTACTCTCTTTGTTTTTGAAAAAGGGGAAGATTGTTTACTTGTGCAAATTTATGTTGATGATATTATTTTTAGGGCTATTAATGAATCCTTGTGCTAGAAGTTTTCTAAGTTGATGCAAGGTGAATTTGAGATGAGTATGATGGGGGAGCTTAATTTCTTCCTTGGACTTCAAATTAAGCAATGCCAAGAAGGTATTTATATTTCACCATCAAAATATACAAAAGAACTTTTGAAAAAGTTCGGCATTGAAGAAGGAAGAACCGTCTCTACCCCTATGGAAACAAATGTCAAAATTGACAAAGATGAGAAAGGCAAGTTCGTGGATGTTTCAAAGTATCGAGGTATGATTGGTAGTTTACTTCATTTAACCGCAAGTAGACTGGACATTCTTCATGTCGTATGCCTATGTGCTCGTTTTCAACGCAATCCCAAAGAATCTCATACGAGTGTCGTTAAAAGGATTTTTCGATATTTGAAAGGCACTATTCAATATGGTTTATTTTATCCAAAGAATGAAAAATTTTCTCTTAAAGGTTATAGTGATTCGGACTACGTGGGTAATATTGATGATCGTAAAAGTACTTCCGGATCATGTCAATTTTTGGGCGATTGCCTAGCTTCCTGGTTTTCAAAGAAACAAAATTGTGTTTCACTTTCAACGGCCAAAGCCGAATATATTTCCGCGGCTTTTTGTTGTACTCAACTTCTTCGGATGAAACAAACCTTAGCGGATTACAAATGTTCTTTTGAAAATGTTCCTATCTTTTGTGATAATATATCCGCTATAAATATTGCTCAAAACCTGGTTCATCATAACCGTACTAAACATATTGAGATTCAACATCATTTTCTAAGGGATTGCGTTTCTAAACGAAAAATTGGGATATCTTTTATACCATCTCAATATCAATTGACGGACATTTTTACAAAACCGCTATCTTCTGAGACTTTTGCTTCAATACGAGCTCGGTCAGGCATAATGCATATTGAATGAGGTTTACGTTTGTATTTTGCACGTTTTTAAAACTTAAGGGCAAAAAATCGGATTTTTGGTTCAAACTTTGGATTTTGCAAAACAGAATGAACCAGTGGGCAGACTGGGGTAAGGCCGACTGGTCGGCCATGCCTTCGACCGGTCGCCCTACCTCTGACCGGTCGCCCACTGCTGGATTTTGGATAAAAACGTTTATGTTTTCATACTTAGCCATTTTGGCTCATTTTGTCCATTTTTCGTCCCCTTCACAAATTGCACACAACTTTCACTTCAATTTGTTTTCTTCCATTCATTTTATATCTTGGACTTCATTACGCTCGATTATCATCATACTTGCTCATTTTTACCGATTGAATGGTAATAATTTTACCCCCTTTGCTCAATTGGGTTGAACCCTTGAGTTTTTGACTTATATGATATTTTCTTATTGCAAGTTCTAAATGTTTGTGATGAGCTCATTAATTGTTGTTGTATGAATGTTGTTTGAACTGATTTGGTGATGAAAATATTTGGCTTGATTCATTTACAAGGGCCTTATACAACTTCTTCTATTTTTCACGCCCGCAAAGTGTCGATGAATTGTCGCATAGAAAATTTCAATGTTTATGTGACTCTTATGCTTTCAAATGTCTTATATATTTATTGAGATCATTTCTTGCCAATCAAACGAGTTTATGGATTTCAAACATTAATTTCTCCCATTTCTATTTGGACTCTACGCCTCTATTCTTCAAAACGGTTGATTACTTGTCTCGTTGGCGCACTTTGATATACATGAATGATGTTTTTATCATCCTCACATTCTTTTTGATGATTCCAAAGGGGGAGAAACAGAAATTGGCTCATTGGCTAAAAGAAGCAAATAAAAGCTCATGAAAGAAGCTATAAGCAATGGCTTTCTAAAGCCATAAGTTGTGAAGTATACTTAGTCCATTGGATGTATTATAGACTTATTTGCATGGATAATGAGTATTTTTGACAGGGGAGCTTCTAAGCTCATGTTGTTTATGTTTATCTTGTATAAGCTTATGCTTCTAGCTTGTGTAATAATTCTCATTGATGTGCTTGTTGATAGAGGGAGCTTTTGTAAAATGTTAACTCCCTTTTAAACGGATAGTTTACTCCTTGACCGGTAAATTGCTTTGTTTTCAAAACCGTCCTCTTGAAAATTGTTTTGGTTTGTAATCATCAAAAAGGGGGACTTTGTTAGAAAAATATTTTTATCATGATTTTGATGATTCTGCAAATGAGTTTTTACACCAAAACAATGTTCCTAAATATTGTCCGAATACTCGATCGATTTAAAATGTTTTTACTATTTTTGTGGAGTATTTCTTGAAGTTTATTTTCGATAAAAATTGGACAACATTTATGTTTCATGCTCGATCGGTCGCCCTACCTGAGTTGAGATTTGAAACAGAAAAAAGAATGGAAAGGAAAATAGAGGGGGCGATCGGTCGACCTCAGGGCGACCGGTGCTTGGAAGTTCCAATTCGAAGACAGAACTCTCTGTTTCATATTTTGAGCACCCCCAACCTGTCGACATAGGGGCGACCGGTCGGACCCCCCGTCGACCGGTCCCCCTGTGTAATTTTCGTAGAAATTTCATTTTAAACTTATCTCTGCGTGACCGGTCGCACACCTCTTTTATCAGCAAACTATCCGTTGCATTTTTACACAGTTTTCCCTAATTTGTGGGATTAATTTCTAACAGCTATAATCTTGATTTTAAATGGTTTCTTTTGCAGAAAATCACTCACCAAGGAGGAGCCTATGTCTGGAAATCAAGCCAAGACCTATCCTATAAATAGAGGCTCCATTCAAGCAACAAGATACAACATAACATACAAGCAAAGAGCATACAAGCAAACACATTCATATCTTGTCAGACAAATTATTAGCAAGTACTTTCACTTGAACACTCTTGAGGTCTAGGCTTTTGATTCTTTATTACACTTGTACTCAATCTTTGTATTGTTATTATAGAGTTGTAATCTTGAATTTTGTCCATCATCCAAAACAAGATATCCTTGTTGTTATTCTTGTGGTAAGAGCACACTTGGGTGATCTTAGGTGTTGAAAAGTGTGGTACTCTTCATAGATGTTGAAGGAAGATTGTGGTAATCTCCTTGAAGGTGTTGTAAGAGGATTGTGGTAATCCTCAAGGTGGTGTTGTATTAATTTTGGTAATTAATAAAATCTTTTTTTCTTTTTGAAATCCATCCCAGAGATACTGGGGTGGTAGTAGATTAGGCCCTAGGTGGGTTTAACTACTATAAATCATCGAATGTTGTTTAATTTCCGCACTTATAGCTTTCATCTTTTCTTGATCATTCGAAAAAGAGGGCAAAATCTGAAAAACCAAGATAATCTATTCACCCCCCCTCTAGATTATCGTAGCCACTTGAACTAACATGTCCGTGTGACGTGTTCGGAGAAAATAGAGACAAAACCAAGTCGCACAGCCGTGTGGAGTGACCGTGTAAAAGCCACATGGACCGTGCGACTAACTGTGGCGGATTTTTGTGTCCTTTTCCCACTCAAACTGTACAAGCAATTTCTCCAAGCACCTATATAAAAGACCCAAGTGTTGTACGAAAATTCATCCATCCATACAATATACAACACACCAAAATACATAGGAACACAAGATCAAAGGTCTTCTGAGAGACGAGGGCTAGGTTACGAAAAACACCACAAGGCCTTTCACATCTACTAAGCACAAGAGCTTCAAGGCTTGGAAGGAAGATCCATCTTGACAAGAAGGGGTTTTCTTTCTTAGTTTAGATCTCTTGTCCGTGGTTAAACGATGTCACAATATTGATTTCAAGTTTGTCTATGGATTTGTTATCAATGTTTGGCTAATCTTTCGGATCTGGGCATAATCCAAATCGTGGATTCATGTCAAATCTTAATTATTTTTTTAATTCATGGGTTCTATTTTATGAATTCGAGTTCTTATTATTAATTGCGATTATCGATCAATAATTTGCATGTCATACTTGTTAGTCCGAAATCCAAGAGGTGAGTTCTAACGAGACAAAAATCGAATTGACATAAACATGGTAATCTATCGGAGACTACTTACTTTGTGGAGACTACTTCAATTTAAAGATCTTTTGGGAGTTAATAATAGTTGTGATGGATCGGAAGACCTCAATTATTATTAATCTACTGTTTATGCGCCACCCAGGAGGAGAATAAACTATTTTAGGAATTGAACCCATAGAAACACATGAATTGGTTTTGAAACATTAGTTGAATTTAATATTGAAGAAACATGTTGAGATTATGTGCCTAGGGTTGCTTCTATATTTGTTGAAAATACTTGTGGGGTTCGAAAATTTAATCGGTGAGAATATGACTTATAAACCTCATCTCTCAATAATACCCAAAATTTCTAAAAGAATGTATGATTAAAACCATCGGGACCAGGAGATTTATCCGGTGCATCTGTTTAATTGCCTTGGTAAATTTCGCCATAGAAAATTGATCAGTTAACATTCTGTTCTGCTCTTCATTAACACACGGTTGCACCACATTCAAGATTGGTTCTATTGTGATGTCGACTTATTCAAATAACTTAGTGTAATATTCATAAACCTACCTGTACATACTCACGGAATCTTCATGCCATACTTTATTATTATCCTGAAGTTTTCCATTCTATTATTCCTTTTCCTACTCAAAGTTGATCGATGGAAAAATCTTGTGTTACTGTCTCCCTCTCTAAGCCAATGAGCTTTAGCCCTTTGTTTCCAATACACCTCTTCTTGAAGCAATAACGTGGCTAAATTGGCTCGAGTATCTTCGAAAAGGTCAACCTCATTTTCATCTACTTGGAGTTGAAACTTACTCAAAATAGAATGACACTTATTAATATCATCCCGATACAACCTAGCCTGTTTGCGACCCCACTCTTCGAGTTGCTGAGCCCAAACCTTTAATCTATATGACAAATCCAAACCAATTGTCGAACTCCACACCCTTTCTACGGTACTCTTTAATCCCTCCATCTCCAGCCACTTATTTTCGAATCGGAAACGGTGTGAACTTTGAATTTTTGTATCACACATGTTTCCATGATTATAGGAATGATCTGAAGTAAGGGCAATGCCATTGTTAATAAAGCATCAGGGAATAATTGATACCATGAAGGTGACACCATAACTCTGTCTATCCTTTCTTCAACATCATTTGATGTTCCTCGATCTCTACTCCACGTGAATGGGTATCCCATTAAAGGTAGATCCTGGAGATTACAATCGATGATTGCCTCTCTAAATCATTGGAATAACCAACTCGGATGTTCAACACGACCTTTTTTATCCTTCGGATGAAGCATATCATTAAAGTATCTAATACAACACCACAGTTGGTTAGAAAGAGCATGAATATTTCTCAAGAGATTCCATGATGCCTGGCGGTTGGTTCTATCCTAATTCCATAAAAACCTCACAATCTCCAAACTCCCACCTTTTTATCTGTAACCTCCAAATCAATATGATTATTGGAGAAATTCTTTACTTCTACCATATCTACATGCTTCCATCAGACAACAATCCCACCACCTCTACCAATTCTATCTACAACAAATAAACCTTCAAACTCAGACTTCTTTTTTTAACTTCTTCCACCTTATTTCCATGAGCTAGAGTTTCAAATAAGAAAATAATATTGGGCCTATGAGCTCTGACGAGCTCTCGTAAAACTGGAATCGCCTTAGAATGACCCAATCCCTGATAATTCCAGCTCAAGATACTCATTGTGCTCGACAGGTCTGGAGCCCAGAACCCGCCGTTCAAAAATTGAAAATATCCCGATAATTAATTCTAGTGTCAGCCGTTTCCTCTGTCTGACCCTTATCCCCAGCTTCTTGACCTTTTTGGGTTATCTCTCCTTCAAGTCCACATCTATGCTTTCGATCCTCATTTAAGTCCAGGCCCAATGACCTATTCTCCAAATATGAGAAATTATTTGAAATATCTTTTCCCGCTGAAGTGCCAATAACTCCTTTATCATTACGTTTTTAAACTCTCCCCTAGGAAACCGCATAACTATCCCTTGATTATAGGAAAAATCTTGATTTGGTGTAAAATTCAAATCAGCCATCGGATGAGTTCGGATATTGAAATCACCTACCGGATTATTTTATGATGATCCTTCATAGGACATAGGAGGTTCTTCAGCATCATCTCTTAACCATTTTTCACCCTCCCAATTTCCATATTTTTTGTTTGGAGCTCGAAGCCAAAATCCCCAGTCCTTTTGAATGTCATCCTCTGGTACCGATAAACGTGTCTCACAGAATTATTCTTCGTGCCCCATCAATCCACAGATGTAGCAAGAGACCCCAGACGTTTATACTTGAATTTAACAATAGTTCAATCTCCCTCTTGTCGTCTAATCTTCTTGAAATGTTTTAATGGAACTCGGACATCAATTTCGACCTTGATACATATATATGTTCTCCATATAGTCGAATTGTTATTACCATCAAATTCCAAGATGTTACCCACAAAATTTCCGAGCTGTCTCCCGACACTCTCTCATATAGCCAACTGGTAGATCGTAAATTTGAACCCAAAATGGAACTGAGAATAGAGGTAAAGTGGAGGGGACCTCACATGTTTTAATTCTATGCAGAATTAAGAGATAATTGTCAAAAAACCATGGCCCTCCATCCAAAACTCTTTTCAAATCCGCAACATGAAAGAATCTAAATAAGAAGCGCTGATTACCAATTTCACGGATATTAATTCAATAAGTCGCCGCCAAACATTTGCTAGACGATTCTTCATGATCAAAATATTAATATTTCTTTTTGTTAAGAAACGACCCAAAAGACATAGATCGAAATCTTCCTTTGTTGTATCATTGTCTCTTTCATCCAAGATAAATCCTCCATCTTCTTCATTATTGTAGGTCCCAAGGGGTGTGAGTAAGGTTTAGAAGGGGGGGTTGAATAAACCTTACCAACTTTTCGATTTAGTCCTTTTTAAATTAGTTCAGAGTTAATTTCACAGCTATGTCCTTGATGGACAACTAAGTTAGTTAACCAGCAGAGTTAGCCACTCAACAGACTCAATTGTTTAGTCTAATACTTAACTCGACTGTTTAGTCTAATACTTAACTCGACTGTGATGAGATTTTCAGCGGAAGACTTAACACCATTGAATTTGGTTTAAATGTGTTTTAACACTTGGTTTTAGCTCTTTGTTAAATATCAATTGGATAGCAAATTATCGTGAGATATTAAATAATATGTAGTAAGTAAATCTTTGAAATGTAAATGACACAATAAATTTTGTAGAGGTTCAAGATGGGGTAATTCTTCTAATCCTCTCTTCTCCAACTCCTGGAGGAATCCACTAAGTATTGATCGTAGTACAAAGTGGTTATCATCCGGATGCAAGTCTTGATCACGCAACCGACTTGATCCTTTAGGACTCAACTGAGATGCCTTGGTCACACACCGGGCTTCTCGTCCGACTCGAAACTTCTTCATAGGGTAGCTGCCTTGCTACAACAACTCACTTGCTCAAGCTTCTTGGATTTGATCACGAAGCCCTCCAATAACTTGAGACTGGTTCGACCTTGAACCTTTCTACTGCCTCCTTGGAATGTAGACCCATTTTAATTCTTCAAAAGTTTCCTCTTCAACAGTTTGAAGTTGTCTTTCATTCACAACTTGGTGTTGGATTGATTTCCTTCAAAGTTTAGGCTTGAGGATTAGCTTGAATAACTTGAGAATATTTTTTTTGTAGGTTACAGCTTGAATAATAGCTTGAGTATTCGTGGTTCAGGTAACCTTCTCTCAAATTGATTCCTCAGCCTTTTATAGTGCTCTTTTGAAAATTTGCCCGTTGAAGAGATAGGTTAATTTTCAAAAGATACTTGTGGTCGTTGGCTTGTCTTGTTGCAGTCCTTGATCTTGACATTTCCTCGTATTAAATGAACATTCAGCTTTTTAGAGTTTGACACAAGGTGCAGTGCTTCCCATTGGTTTATTCCTTTTGCACGCTTCTGTGACTGAGCACTTTAAGACATGGCATCATGGAAGTATTACTTGTTTTGGTAATGTTCTTGACTTCTGTGCAACGGATTCTTTTCAGTTGTCTTGACTTGACTGCCTTTCCTTAACTTCCCCAGGTGACTTCAAGTCAGCTCTCAATCATTGGATGACTCATCTGTCACTTCAACTTGAGACTTGGCTATCTTGAGTTGACTTGACTTACACTTCACACATTTGTATCATAGCTGCTACTCCTTCAGTCGAGTTCTTGTCTTCTTTTCCTTGCTATACTCAGCTGCTTCACAGCGGAGTCTTCATCCCAGTCTTCAGTTGACTTCTTGTATGTCCAGCGTAGGCGACTTGACTCACTAGACAAACACTATCTATTTCAATACAAATTACAAAGAAAATGGGGTGCCAACTTTCTAGTCTAAGTTTTACATGGCATTCATCAAAATCTAAACAATAAATTTTCCCAACAATTTCCCCCTTTTTGATGATGCCAAAACTTAAAACATACATACAAAATGTGAATAGTAGAGATACACACAGACAATGTAGAAACAGAGAATGTATGCGTAGAATTGATCCTTTTATTGATCATAACATTCTTGTCCTTTACACAGCTGTTTACAAAGTGTATCAGAGCATCATGGTGTTCTATATCTACGCAAAAAAATATATTAGGTTCTTATTCAATGTACGTAAGACTTACATACATATGCATTTACAACAAAGAAAAATACATGAAGGGGTGGACATCAACACTTCATCGCCTTCGTTGTCTCCTTCTTTCCTCTTGACTCTGTCATTTTTCTCGGTCTCTTTCTCTTCTTTTCTTCTTCAGCTGCTTTCTTTTTCTCATAGGCTCTTCTGGCAGCTTCGTCTTTTCTCTTCCTTTCTTGTCTTTCTTCCCACAACTGAGTTTGTCTTTTATTTTCTTCTTCAATCCTCTTGACATAGTCGATTCTTCCTTGCCACTTCCCCTGTTGGCTACTTCTTCATACCCACCCCAATAGATCCCTCATTTCTTTCCTAGATCTATATATTCGGTATTTTTGGGTAGAGGTCTAGGTCTGAAACCTCTTCTCCACTGCTTCTACCTCTTCCTCCTGGGTGTGTATTGTCTTGGGGCCTTCTTCTTTCCTAGAGAGTAACCAGCAGAGTGGCCATAGAGTGATCGCTAAGTCTGCACTGTCACAACTTCTTCGCACAAACTTGAGTCCTTTTTCCCAATACAAGTCCTGTGCTTAGGCTATGGACATGCCTTCAAGTATCCTTCGATTCGAGCATTTTGAATTCATCGACCGATCCAGGCTCGGTTCCCGACGTCTAAAATGGCATCGTGGCTCTTCTTGTTGGAATGCCTCCGTATTGTTTCAATATGTCCATCACACGGGCATCCATTTTTCCTTCAACCTCCTTAATCCCCGCTTCTACTATTTTCCTCTTCTCGCATGGGCACAAAGATAGTGTTGGAGTGGCAGGCACCGAGTTTGCTTATGATGTCGGGCAGACAAGTCCTTGTTGAGGGGTTCTAGCAACCATTAAAGTCATATTCTTTGAACCTTCCCCCTCAACGGATTTTCCCTTTTCTTTCTTCTACTCTTCAGCTGTTTTCTTCTGCTTCTCAACAGTTGCGTCCTTCTTCTCAGCAGTCGATTCTTTCAACATATTTAGGTATTCCTCTTCCCCCTTTTTGGCATCATCAAAGGAGAGAGGAACCCCTGGAAACATGCCAGTAAACATGAAATCTAGGCGGCCGATAGCTGAGTTCTGCTTGGATTCTGCTTCTGAGTATGCTGCTCGAAATTCTGAGCGAGTGGCTTTTGATTCGGCTGTTACCAACTTCATTTCAGCAATGAGAAGGCTGAATTTTTCATTCATATTCTCCTCTACGCACGAAGTTCTTTTTGATATAATTGTCGCAGCAGCCCATTCCATTTCAGTGGTGTGGGAGGCATGCATTCTATCAATATTTTCTTAGCCGAGTCATCCCCTGGGAAGAGCATCCTTAGCTGAGTCGTTTGGACTTGCAACAGGGATGACTCGGCTTCATCTTCACCTTCGGATCCCGAAAAGTTACATCAGGGGTTGTCTTGGTAATCGTGAAGGGCACTTATCTCCTTCTCAGTTGCATCAATGATAATAGGAGGGATGTTCTCAGACTTGCTTTCTTTACCTCGGAAAGTCTCAACCTCCCGTAGGCCTTCATTACCTCATGCGCCTCAATCTGCAGCAAGGCTTGGACATTCCCTTCGACAGACTCACTGTCTTGGGGTCTTCTACAGATGGCATCCACAAGAGTCTCAACTCCGTGGATTGCACTTTCATTTCCTGTGTGTTAACTCCCGGCGAACCATCCTGTGCCTCGATCGCATCGCCAGCGTCCTCGGCCAGCAGAGCGCTTGGCACCTCACCGAGACTGTCTCAATTGTTCGAGCTTCTTCAGTGCAACTTGCTGTGTTTTGTTTTATTTTTCCTTCTCTACTTCGCCTCCGAATTCATGGTGGAGTTGTCTGCAGCAACCTCCGACCTAGCCGCAGTGGAGGAGTTTCCCCTCGGTGGCACACCACCGAGTGACTTGGATTGGGGTCACTCTTCTCCAAACTCCCGCTTGTTTCTGTGAGTGTTCACCGTTGTTGGGCGGTGGTAAGGCACCTTCAATAAGGGTTGGCTCGACTTGGGTCCCCAAGTTCCCGCCATTGTCATTTCCCTTAGAACCTTCCTTAGAGTGAGTGGGGAAGTGGTCGCAGAAGAACAACAGCTTGCAATCTGTCGCACCACTCCCATAGGGTCAATTTCACCGTGTGATTTGGAAGACTCTCCTCCACGGTCCTTCCATCAATCATTTGCTCATGCATCATCCTCGATTCCCACATGGCCTGCCGCGTTTCTAGCTCTTTTTGTCGCAAAGAAATAGGTCCAAATCTTCATCACTTTCTCGAAAGTATGTCAAGATGTGGATGAGTATGATCGATGGTTCCATTAGAGGACAAATCGCTTTCGCACGAGCTTCGTTTCCTCTGCCTTAGCCTTACGCTTTCGTTTTCCTTTCGAATTTGCATCATGGTGATGCAGTTATCCTCATCAAGAGCTTGCAAAGATCAGATCAACTTCAAGGAACCTGAATAGCTCCTCTTCCTCCTCAATAAACTCTGGGTGTTCAAACTGCACCCTAGAGTGACTCAACTTCCACTTCCTCCATTCTCGCAGACGATTTTGGACGTCTGGATATGGTGGAGATAGCATGATCACATCATCGTCATCATCTTTCTGTGGTACATCTTTCTCAGGAATGGAAGGTAGTAGAGCTTGCTGCTCTTCACCCTCAGCCGTCATCACAAAGTGAGACACAACCCTGTCGACAGGAGATTTAGCTGTCTCAGCTGTTACTTGTTCCTCAGCTGTTCTATCCACAACTGGGTCTTCAACTTGCCTCTGCTGATCGGCCTCAACAGACTTGGCGGTTTCATCAATGATCTCTGGAGACTCTACTTCTCTATCTGCTTGAACATCTGTTCGGCCGAGTGGGCGACTCACTTTTTTTTCTCAAGCTTTGAACACTTTAAGATTCTTCTTCTTCTTTTGGTTTTCACCAGAGGAACTTCTGGTTCTACTTCCTCCGGTTCCTCGATAGTAAAGGCCTATGGGGTTGCCTTAGAGGCAGCTGCCTTTCTCGTCTTGGCAGTCCTCTTCTTCTTCATTCCTGGAGAAGGTACTAAGGATTCTTTCTCTCTATCATGCTACAAAGGGGAGACACGGCCTACGGGGCGGTGACTCTACCGCAGTGCGGGCGGAGTGCGCTTGTTTTCTTTGCCGCATGGGCGTAGTCTTTTCTTTTTCCACCGCAGGGGCGAGCTTTCTTCTTGGGAGGGGAGACAACCGTTGTTTCCTCAGGGTCACCGATTCCCCCTCATCGTATCCGCTCTATTGGCATAAGCTCTTGTCCGAGCTCCCGAGAGATTCGATCAGAACATCTTCTTGTTGACATGGAATGCCTTTCCATGTCGGAGTGGAACTCCCTTCACTTCCATTAGCCGGCCAATAACAAGGCCATACCCGAAGGATCCTCCGAACGATCCATCTTCCTTGAAAGACTTATTTCCAACATTTTGGCAGAGTCTGCTGTATACAAACTCAGCCCAGTTTACCTTCTTCTCCTCCATGATCGCAGCCATCACGATCAGTTTAGTTTTGGACAACTGATTAAAGCTTCCAAATTTGATGTCTACACACTTGGCAACAATATCCAGCAACTTGTGGTAATCTTCCTTCAGCAGCTTCTTGTCAGTTGTGTAGACAACTTTCGCAGCACAGTCAGGTTTGGCCACTTCCTTCCATGCAGCAGCCAAGTTTACATCGGCCTCCAATATCTCCGGCACTCCTTCCGACGGCAGAAGAAACAATGCTCCGCTAGATCCTCAAGAGCTGGTCGTAAATTCCTTTTCGTGAACAGAGGACTTAATGCCCTCGTCGTGAACTTCAGTATTCACGTAGAACTGGACAACCTCTTCCACATACGTCATCCGAAACTCCATCGTGAGAAAGGGTTTCAGTCCAGATTTCTCTACTTTCTCACTGTCTTCTTCACAAGGGTTTCATCGACCCCCTGTTTGATCATCCCTTCAAAATCCACTTCAGTAGAACCATTGTGGATTAGCTTTCCCAACTTAGCGAAATCGTAGGTGGTTGCCATTTTGATGATTTTTACCGAACGATTTTTGAGAAACTTGCTTTGAAGATTGATAGGGTTTCGAGAGAAAAATAAATTCTTTGCTTTTGGAGAGATGAACAATGTGGTGTAGTGTGAGAGAGAACACGGACGAAATGGTATATGTATGGGTTATGAAAGGACGTGCATACGGTTTTTGAAATTTGATCAAGTATCAACGCTCGATTTAGCACGCCGGTTAGCATTTAATTTCTCGCATTTAATGCGGCAAAGATTTATATCCAATCATAGGCTTGGTCGTGCAACTTTTGATCAGATCTCTGTCATTATTAAGCGATGTCATCCTTAAAAACATTCCCGCTTATTAAAAACGACCGCATTTTTGTCACTTAGCTTATAAATAACTCAAACTCCTTAGCCGATTCAACTATTCTCTCTTTTCACATAGATACTCTACCGTCACCTAACTTGATGCAAAATGATTTTCCGATCGACCGATTTACTTGGCTGATTCAAGACCTAAGCTTTATTTTCATCTTTTCTCGTTCCAACTCTTCTCCTTGAGTCTTCAGAGTGTCAATTCAGCTCAATTAACCCTAGCTCATTGCTCATCTTTATCGATCGAATGGTAAGAATTTTCCTTTCTTTGCTCAATTGGGTTGAACCCTTGAGATTGTGGCTTTCTTGTATATTTTTTGATGAAATTATCTGATGATCATGATGAGCTTAATTGTTATATTGTGTTGTATGATGTTTGATGTGAATTGGTGATGAAATTTTTTGGCTTGATTCAGTTACAAGGGCTCTATACAACTTCTTTTAATTTTTACGCCCACAAGGTGTTCGATGAAATGTCACAATAAATATCTCAACTTCTACATGATTCTCTTGCTTCCAATAGTCTTAAATACTTATTGAGATCATGTTTTGGCAAATAAAACGAGTGTATGAACTCTTCATGATACATTTCTCCCATTTTCCTTGGATGTTAAGCCTAAATTGTTCAATGGTTGATAAACCGTTTTTTTTGGCGCACTTTAATATAATTGTATGATCTTCCTAACATTTTTTTTGATGATTCCAAAGGGGGAGAAACATGAAATTGGCTCGTTAGCTAAAAGAAGCTAATAAAATCTCGCAATAAAAGCTATAAGCTATGGCTTCCTAAAGCCAAGTATACCTAGTCCATGGCTTGTATTATGGACTTAATTGCAAAAGATTATAGTATTTTGACAAAAAAGGGCTTTGTAGCTTATGATGTTTATGTGCATCTTAGAAAAGCTTGTTATAGCTTGTGCTTCTAGCTTTTGCAACATCTCTTATTGATATGCTCATAGATAGGGGGAGCTTTGTATGAAATGTTTTCTAACGGATAGTTCACTCGTAAAACCGAAAATTTATTTGTTTTCAAAATCGTCCTCGAAAAATTGTTTTGGTTTGTAATCATCAAAAAGGGTGAGTTTGTTAGATATATGTTTTTATCATGATTTTGATGATTTTGTTCAAATGAGTTTTTAAACCAAAACAATGTCCCTAAATGTTATCTAAATACTTCCGATCGATTTAATATGTTTTTACTATTTTTCGGAGTATTTTTTGGAGTTTATTTTCGATATAAAATTGGACAACACATTTGTTTCAGTTCAACCTGGTCCGCCCTATAGGGCAACCCATACTTGAGTTGAGTTTTGAAATAGGAAAAGGGACGAGAAAAAAATAAGGGAGGGCGACCGGTCGACCAGGTGGTCGACGGTGAGCGACCGGTCGACCCCTGGGCGACCCGGACTGGAGTCCTCTTTTAGTTCGAGTCTTCTCTGGTTCGTATTTTTATCAACCCCAACCGGTCAACATCAAGGGCGACCAGTCGCACCCCCTCCGACCGGTCCCCTGTGTAAGAATTGCGTAAATTCAATTTCAATCTTATCTCTGCACGACCGGTCGCACTTTTTATCAAAGAAACTATCCGTTGCATTTTCAGACAGCTTTTCCCTATTTTGTGGGATTGATTTCTAACAGTTATATTGATGATTTTAAATGGTTTCTTTTGCAAAGCAAATCACTCCCCAAGGAGGAGCCTATGTCCTGAAATAAAAGCCAAGACCTCTCCTATAAAAAGAGGCTTCATTCAAGCAACAAGACACAACACTCTACACAAGCAAAGAGCAAACAAGCAAACATTTTCATATATCTTGTTGTATTAGCCTTAGCACTTTCACTTGCACAAATTTGAGGTCTAGGCTTTCAATTCTTGATTACACTTGTACTCATATTGTATCATTCATCATTGAGTTGTAATCTTGATTTTTTGGTCATCATTCAACACAAGACATCCTTGTGAGTATTCTTGTGGTAAGAATACACTTGGGTGATCTAGGTGATAGGTGTTTGAAGGTTGTGGTAATCTTCAAAGGTGTTGTAAGAGGGTTGTGGTAATCCTCAAGGTGGTGTAAGAGGGTTGTGGTAATCCTCAAGGTGTTGCAAGAGGGTTGTGGTAATCCTCAAGGTGTTGTATTATTAATTTTGGTAATTAATAAAATCTTTTTTTCTTTTTTGAAATCCATCCCTGATATATTTGGGGTGGTAGAGGATTAGGCCTAGGTGGGTTAAACCTCTTTAAATTGAAGTGTGCTATTTAGTTTCCGCACTTAACATTTTCGTCTTTGCTTGATTTTTCAAAAAGGGCTAAATTTGAAAAACCGAGATAATCTATTCACCCCCTCTAGATTATCGTAGCCACTGACTAACACTTCCATGATACCGCACCACCTCCAATGGTGAATATGTATCCACTAGTTGAATAAGAATCTTTCGAATCAAATCCAACTAGCATCGATATCCTTCAAGTACAATTGGATATCTTGAGTAGTATAGCCCATAATCCAAGGTATACTTCAGGTATTTTAACACCCTGGTTAACGATTTCCAATGCTCATGGCTTGGATTGCTCGTGAACCTACTCAACATATTTACAGGGTAGGCTAAGTCCGGACGTGTACAATTTGTGATGTACATCGATCGCTTATTATACGTGAGTATTCCATCCGAGCCACCGTTCTCGCTTTATTAGAAACCGTTTATACTTAAATCAATGTGCGTCTTTGATGGTGAATCATCAAAAGCATTGAATTTCTTGAGCACTTTCTCCACATAGTGGGATTGTGACAAGATAATTCCATCAGAGTTCTCACTGATTTTTATCCCAAGGATTACATCGGCTAGCCCCATATTCTTCATGTCAAAGTTCCTCTTTAACATTCTTTTTAGTCTCCATGATAGTATCATGTCTACGCCCATGATTAACAAATCGCTTACGTATAGACAAACTATGAGAAATGCTTCCGATGTCCCTTTGACATATACACATTTATCACACTCGTTGATTTTAAATCCATTTGACAACATCGTATCGTCAAATTTAAGATGCCATTGTTTTGGAGCTTGTTTCACCGCATAAGGATCTTATTAACTTGCACACCTTCTTTTCTTGACCGGTGCAACAAACCCTTCAGTTGTTTCATGTAGATTTCAAAGATCTATCTTTCCATTCGTAAACGCCGTCTTGACATCCATCTCGATGAATCTCTAGATTGTGCAACGCAACAATCGCGAAAGCACCGAATAGACGCAATCCTCTTTCTTCAAGAATAGGTATCAAAGAAGTCATATCCTTCTTTTTGTTTAAAGCCTTTGGCTACAAGTCGTGCTTTATACTTATCAATAGTTCCATCTCGCTTTATACTTCTTCTTTAGGATCCATTTACATCCTAAAGGTTTATGACCAAAGAGGAGATCAACCAACTCCCAAGTATGGTTCTGCAGAATGGACTCAATTTCACTATTGATAGCTTCTTTCCAGAACGGAGCATCTGGACTACTTAGAGCCTCTTTAATTGAGTTTGGCTCACCATATAACATAAATGTTATGTAATCTGGCACAAAAGACTTATCCGTCTTAGACCTCTTATCGTCTCCTGCTTCTTAACTAATTGGTGTTGAACCACTTGCGCTTCGTGAGTTATTTTATTAGTACTCACTTCTAACTTTTCTCTACAAGGGTAGACATCCTCAAATAATACAACATTCCTTGATTCGATTATGGTACCTTCAGTCATTTTCGGATTTTCTGACTTATGTATCATAAACCTATATGCACTACTTTGGTATGCATATCCCACAAAGACACAATCAACTCGTTTCTTTGGTCTAATTTTAACTTGTTTTGATTCGTATTGCTACCTTAGCCAAACACCCCCACACTTTAAGGTATTTATAAGAAGGCTTATGATTTTTCCACAATTCGTAAGGTGTCTTATCTTTCCCTTTAAGTGGAATTTTATTTAATATGTGGTTGGCTGTTAAAATGGCTTCTCCCCACATATTCTGGGGTAATCCAGAACTTATCAACATGGGATTCATCATCTCTTTTAGAGTCCAGTTTTTGCATTCAACAACACCGTTAGACTGTGGTGAATATGATGCTGTTGTTTGATGAATTATGCCTGATTGGTTACATAGTTCTTCAAATGGTGCAACATATTCGCCACCTCTATCACTCCGAATTATTTTAATCCGGCTGCCAAGTTGATTTTCAACTTCATTTTTATAATTCTTAAAAGCTTCTAATGCTTCATCTTTGCTTCTTAAC